>JAAIIK010000100.1:370117-382788 GCA_014706435.1 Silurus glanis
TTTTTTTTTTTTTTTTTTTTTTTTTTTTTTTTTTTTTTTTTTTAAAAAGATGCTTTTAAGCAAATACCTTTTTTTGAAACCATTGAATTGCTTTAACTAAGAAAAAAAAACAGCTTTTCAGCAATCCATGTTGGTTAACTGGAGTTTAGTTTTTGTGCGATTAAAGCTACTCAATTGGTTCGTACTATATCATGCTGCAAAGTGTAATATGAGGGATCATTATTTAACACTGCCATCTTTCTTGGTGTAGAGAGTTAAATTCATGAGCTGTTGTGTCTGTATTTGTAGGAAGTTTATTTACTCCAGTAATTCGTCAGATTCGAATAAGAGGTCTTCGGTTAAATGCTAATAAATGTGTCGTATTAGGAAAGGGCTAAAGCCGCGTATGTAAAAGGGGAAATGTGGTTCGGAAGATACCGAAGCAGAAGGAGCTGCTTAGCAATGTCAAATTAAAGAAACACTCATTTTGTCATGGGCTTCTCGGGGGCTTATGCTTTTGTGGAAGGTTTTAAACGCTTAACGCAGGCACTAAGCGGAAAGTCCAGATAGCGGCTTAAACAGACGGGGACTTCGTTATCACGCTGGACCAATTGGGCAGGGTCATGAATTGGCTGCAGAACAGCAGTACGTCTGGCTTGGGCTCCAGCTCTGCCGGCGATAAGAGATACGACGGTGTGTGAGGGCGGCAGCCGGGTGAAAGTCAAACCACTTCACACCACGTGCAGGTTATGAAACTGCCTGACTGCTGGGTTTAAGTGAAAGTGCTGCTCGGAAAGAGATGTGGCTGTAACCTTTTTTTTTTTTTTTTTTTTTTTTTTCTTTTTTTTTTTCTCTTGCTTCTGCATTGACCATAATAGTGAGAGTGCGGTTTGGGGGTGTTCCCGTTACACCTCTTAAGACTCCCACTTCTGCATGTGAACTAGTGGTGTGCCGGACTGGAAGGAGTCTACAGTGTCATTACAATGGTTGACTTCTCAGAGTATTAAAGATGACCGTTTTAAAGAACCACTCTTTATTGCTGCTATAATGCAAATATGAACCGCATTGGCTGTAACTAGAAATGGATAATGTTAATGCGAACCGATTTTTGGCTGCATCCCTCATGTCGTGATCTGTAAGTGGAGTCGAGTATTAGCCACCTGCTCCATTCCTTCACTCCATTTATTTTTTTTCTCTCTCTCTCACACAGACACCTGTTCTTCATGCACGTTAAAGAGGATCTGCACCGCGGCCACCTGCGCATGTGCTCTGAGCAGGCTGAGGAGCTGAGCTCCCTCCTGGCACAGGCGGAGTTCGGTGACTACAACCAGAACACGGCCAAATACTGGTACACCGAGCTGTGTGGAAACGATCCCGACCAAGAGACTGTCAACAGGTACAAAAACGTCTGTTATAATCGTCTGTTTCGACATGGCTGCAGCGATTCACAAACAAAATGCATAAATAGGTAGTTCAAACAAAAAGGGGAAAAAATAAAAATAGAAGAACATGTGTGTGTATGTATATGTATATACATACTATATTGCCAAAAGTATTGGGTCACCTGACCATTCCTGCTAGATGTGGTTCTTTTCCAAACTGTTCCCTGGAGGCACTCAATTGTACAGAACGTCTTAGATGTGCTTTAATAAAATTTGCATTCACTTGAACTTGGAAACCCAAACCTGTTCCAGCATGGTAATGCCGCTGTGCACAAAGTGAGCTCCTTGAAGATCTGGTGTACATGCTTTGGAGAGGAAGATCTTGCTGCTATAGAGCTCTGATCTCATCCCTACTGAACACCTTTGGGATGAATTGGAACGTTGACTGCGCCCCAGGTCTCCTCACCTACATCAGTACCTGCCTTTCATAGTCCCCTTGTGGCTGATGAACACAAATATCCATAAACACACTCCAAAATCTAGTGGAACATCTTCCCAGAAGAGTGGAGGGAATTATAAGAGCGAATTGGGACTAAATGTGGAATGCGATGCTCAAAAATCACATACCGTACTAATGACACGGTCACACTGTCCTTCACCAAGTCCAATTACTTTTGAGCTTCAAATGATTAACCCTTAATTGAATGTATCGTGCCAAAGAAAAGGCTGTTTTGTATCTCCATGTTTATAAAATGGAAACACGATAGCGTTCAAGACTGAAATCAGGATTCCTTTAGTAGTTTTGTCAAGTTAAAAGCAAAAAGGTGTATTGATACGGTTCGTGTGTGTTTTAGCTTCATGCCTGATAGCCGGGTCCTCGGTTTGCGCAGTGGCATTTGGGATAAGAGCCAAATAAAGCATGCGTGTTTGCGTGAGGTCAGAGTTCATGTCCATCCAAACACTGTAATGTTTACCAGCGTTGTCACCCATTTAGTCACACACACTTGTTTAAAGGAAAATAAAGCTTCCGTGTTGCGTTCAGTTGATGGGCGTATTTATGTGTCGATTTTTATATATAAATTAGAGTTTGGACAAAATGAATGACTTGATTTTATAAAATATTCTGTATATGTACAAAAGTATTGGGATGCCTGACTTTTTCAGCCATTTGTGGTTCTTTTCCATACTGTTTGCCCCAAGCAATCCATGGAGATCTGCTTTACGTGGGTTCAAATGAAAGATCTTGAGTGACCTGCTATAGAGCGTTGACTCTTAACTTTTATTTAAATATCTTTGGGAACTGTTGGAATGCTGACTGTACCCCAGACCTCATCACCTATATCAGTTTCTCTATTGCTGGGCACAAATCTCCACAAATCTAGTAGAACATCATCTTCCCAGAAGAGTGGAGGTTTTTATAACGGAATGGGATGTTTAAAAATCATATGGTCAGGTGTCCATAAACCTTTGTGTATGAGGGTGATGTGATGTGTTTATTTCCATGAAAAACCAGCTTGCTACGCCGAGGTAGGATTTCTGCATCGAGACATTCCATCGGTGTTTGAAATCCTCTAGTTCTGACCGTTGTAAAACGCAGACATTGCAAAGCTGTAACTTTTAACACGGCCGTGTGTGCAGTCTGTTCCGTCTTTTGTCATAAGTGCTTTCCCATCCCATAATGCCTTGCAAAGGAAGCTATTTTAAAGATGCTGACAGTGACAGCCGGAGCTTTGCCTCAGGTGCGAGGTGCCAGATAATGTACCGCTGATTGCTTGCGGTCTGACGTACAACTGCAGGATGTTCCCAGGCACAAAAGAGAACTTGGCATGAATTTGTATCCCGTTCCATTTGTTTTTGTCTGAGAGATCACTGACGAGGCATAGAAAAAGGTTCAGCTGAATGCTGACCAAATGGCTGTAAAATATGGCGGTTTCCTTCTCGATAATAAATATGCCCTTTTGGTTAAATCATTTGCCACCTTCATTGTCTAAATGTATCCGTCTGTCTGTTTCTCTGGCAGCATCATAGCCAAGCACAAGGCTCTCGAGGGGCTGAGTCGAGGCTCCGTGGAGTATCAGGCCCTCCAGCTAATAGCGTCTCTTGACCACTATGGCGTGGAGTGGCACTGGGCGCGAGATGCAGAGGGCCAGAGGCTGGCGATCGGAGTGGGGCCTGACGGCATCGCCGTCTGCAGGGACGACTTCAGCCTGGTCAATAGGTACATCATGACCCTCTTCACTTTGTGTCACAAACCTCGAATAGACCTTTTTGTCATGTATTTGACTGTATGTTGAACACGTCTTAAAATATGAAAACACCACCACCGCCATGCTTCTTTAATCTTAGAGTGGTGAGCAGTGCGTTTCTGACCAATATTGTGTCCCAAATAGTTGCAAAAACATTTCTTTAAGGCTCTACGCCCAAACCAAACAGCAACCCTCACCCCCATACACCCTTCTCTATTAAATACTATACTGGAATTACTATAGAGTCAAAAAGCAGCACTTTTTTTTCATAATTAGCCATGAAAAGTGTGTGTGTGTGTGTGTGTGTACTCCTAATGTACCGAGCAAAGTCACAGGGTTATGTTAGTTAATCTCTAATGTTTTTGGGGTTTTTGTTGGTTTTTTTTTTTTGGGGCAGAATTTCTTATCCTTTAATCCAAATCGCCACACAGTCAGGGAAGAGTGTGTATCTGACCGTGACGAAGGAAACCAGCGACAACGTGGTCCTGCTCTTCAAGCTGATCAGTAACCGAGCAGCCAGCGGGTTGTACCGGGCCATCACCGAGACGCACGCCTTCTACAGGTGAGTTTACAGTTCACAAGACTGTAGAATAGACGTTAATCCTAATCACACACTCCAGTGGTCATGTTAGTTCTCACTCTGTAATGTTTTAATGATTTATCACACTCTTGATGTCACCCAAACGAGAATGGGTTCCTCTCAAGGTTTCTTCCTCATACCATCTAAGGTTTTTCCTTGTTACAGATGCCACAGGCTGCTCCTCAGGGATAAACACACATTCACTTATTTCAATTTTTGTTCTGTATTCGAGACTCTGTCCATTGTGAAAATCAGTACAGGGAAAAAAACCTGAATCGAATTGGAGTTCTGTTAGAAGACCGAAGTTCTTCAGAGCTGTGCTTCGTCTTTGTGCGATTTCGTCGTGGACAACAAGTTAGAACAAAGAGCAAACGTGAAACTGGGCAAATCTACCACGTTTTTGCATGATTCGGCAAGTTTACGGCGATGCCGCGAAGCGTCGTCCGAGGTGTTTTGAGTGGCACCGAAGAACATCGTTGGAAGACGATGACAAATTTCAAGAAGACACCACTGCAGAGATCTGACTCAAATCGCAGAAGGTGCTGGACACTCCTCTGAAAGAAGACTTCCAGGACCTATTCTGGAAGTGGCAGGAACCCTGGGGGCGCAAGAAGACAATTCTGAAGGTGATGGTGTGTAAACCATGGTAGATAACTGAGGTACTTACTTGTAAACTCCTTCACACACGCAGGAAGGGAGTTCTTAAATAATTGGAGTCGCATAGCGGATGGGTGCCGAGGATAGTGTCCTGGCAAAGATTTCATCTCCGCTACACGATTCTTTCCCGTCTGGAAGAAGAGGCACTTTATCCATGTAAGCTGCATGCGTCAGCGGTTTGAACTGTCCCACTGTGAGCCGAGAAGGACGAAGATATTTTTTAAATCGTACCTTATTATTCTTCATTCCGTCTTTTGCAAAATTCGAATTCTCAGCAAAATCTTTTATCCTATATCAAGTTGACGAGTGTTCACTCGTAACCAGCGAATGGCTCAACATGAACCCGTGATTGTATTCTGGTTATGGCGCATGCCACAGGGAAGTGATGAAACCTTGCAAGTGGGTCCTGCAAGAACCCCCTGTTGCACCAGCAATTGTTCTGAAAATGGTGCTTTTCCACACCCACCTGTCCTCTCTGGCACCGCATTCTTAAGTCATTCTGCTTCAGATAATGCTGTGTGTGATCAGCTGCACCTTGTCTCATTGTTACGTCGACTTTGATCGACGTGCAGTTTTTCCTCGCTTGTCTTTTCGCCATCATTTAATTAAGGGGGGTGGTTACTCAGTGGTTAAGGTTTTGGACTTTGACTCGGAAGCTGAAATTCCACCACCACAAAGCTGAAACTGCTGGGCTCTTGACCCTTCCCTGCTCAGTTGTAAATCGCTCTGGATAATGGCGTCTGCCAAATGGCGTAAATGTAAATTCGATGCTAGACAAAACTAGATCTAATAGAGAAATCAGTGAAGGTGAATCAGACGCTTGGTACATCAGACGTAAACCAGATGTTTAGACGATTTCAATGACTCAAGACTTTATTTATTAATAACAATCTTTTATTATCCCAGGTAAAGCTGCTCTTTCATTTGGATCCGATCTAACGTCTTTGCTTTTCCTCAGGTGCGACACTGTAACCAACGCGGTCATGATGCAGTACAGCCGCGACTTCAAGGGTCACCTGGCGTCGCTTTTCCTCAACGAGAACATCAACCTGGGCAAGAAGTACGTCTTCGACATCCGCCGGACGTCCAAAGAGGTGTACGACTACGCCAGAAGGGCGCTGTACAACGCCGGCATCGTGGACCTGATGTCCCACTCGGGGGAGCGTTCCCCCTCTTCCCGTTCGCCGTGGCACAGCCAGGAGAGTGTTCCAGAGTGTGGAGGATGTCAGCAGAACCGGCTGCTGCAGGAGAAACTTCAGAAGCTGCGTGAGGCCTTCCTGTGCATGCTGTGCTGCGAGGAGGAGATTGATGCCGCTTTTTGCCCCTGCGGCCACACCGTGTGCTGTCAGAACTGTGCTGCACAGCTCCAGGTGAAAACCCGTACACTCGCGTGTACACGTAAAAATTATTAGTAGTAAATACTAAACACTTTTTTTTTCTTATTGGTCTCCTTGTATTTTGTATATACAGTGTTTACAGGTGTAATGCTGACACGTGTGAATGTGTGCGTTTGATTTCAGACGTGTCCAGTGTGTCGCTCTGAGGTGGAACACATCCAGCACGTCTACCTTCCCACCTGCACCAGTCTGCTGAACCTAACGATGGGCGCCGACAGTCCTGCCCCGATCCACCGCTCCATGCCCACACACACCTGCACGAACACCCATTACCGCAGCGCCGACAAGCTCTGCCAGACCTAACCCGGCTTTTTATTTATACACGCTTCCCGCTCCACCAATGAAGAGACTTTTTCCTCTTTATCAGCATAATTTAAGTGTATCAGTTGATCTGATAAACCTGCATCTATTTTCTTTTTAAACCTGTTCTAATCTGTACTATATCAATCGCTTTCTTTTATTTTAGAACCTTTTGTTTTTTTTTGAGCTTCTATTTAATTGCATTTTTATACGTGTGTTTTATGACGGGATTTTTCTGATCGTTTTTTGCCGTGGATTTTTTGTGCCGTTGGGGTTTTTTTTTTTTTTTTTTTTTTTTTTTGTGTGTGTGTTGATGCCAATATTTTTTTCCAAAATTTTGAAGGTCGTAGACCGTCCGAGGTTTTGCGAACACCGCCAACCTCTAATGTTTGTGTCTTTTTGTATATTTAATGCTCCCGACACCAAATTGCCGAGGCAAAAGGCTGGGAAGGTATCTTTTCGAGCGCTCCGAAGATCAACCCCGTGATCACTAAAGACATCCCTTGGATACTTGGTGCAATTGTAGCTTTTTATTATGTGGGATGTATCCAAACTAGAGAAAATCATGACACAGTCACTTTACCAAGGCTCTGAGGCCTTAATGTAGCAGTAACACAGTGTGTTTGTTATGCATATTCATTCTTTGCACAGACTATTGTCGTAAAAAAAAGGAAAAAAAAAAAAAAAAGAAATTAAGAGGAATTTATTTTCTGTATTGCTGACCCGGTCACTGCAGGGGCAAATTTGTATTTCTTTCCTCCTTTTTTTTTTTTTTTTTTTTTTTTTTTCCCCCTTTCTTTTACAAATAGATTTTGTTTCTGTTTATTTGAAGCAAAAACTATACCTTGTATACTTCTAGAGTCTTTTTTTTTTATATTTTCTTGAACAAGAGGTATTAATAAAGTTGTGATTTTTAAACTATTTTGTGTTTTATTTTTTATTTTGTTTTTATTGCCTTTTGCAATAGTACATATTGGTTTATATTTATTTAATATATTTTCAGAGATATCACATTGTATTAACATTAAAATTTAAATAACACAAGCATTTACCAAATCACCAGTCAAAACAAAGAGGGTCTTTTAACTCCCTGACATGCTACATGTCTATTCAGAAAGTACTTCCTGCCATGCAAGTGTGGTGTTTAGACGGTTTGGGGGTTTTCAAATTCTAGGTTTTAAATTGTCTACCTTCAACCATTTTATTAAAATCGCCTTTCTCAGAAGGTATGATTTTGAATGAAACTAATCCCCTTTGCAAAGTCTTTAAGATCCCAAGTGAGAGGGGGGGAAAAAAAAAAACTAAATCCAAAGTCCAGCGACGTGATCACAAACGATGGACGTTAATATAACAAATGCGAATGATTTCAACTGAGAAATCAGTTATGATCTTTAATCCTCTTTCTAACGCCCACGTCTCACTACTTCTTTTTTTATTTTTATTGCAAACCCTTGCCTCAGTTGCCAACATTATCTTTTTCTTGCAACATGTGTGTTTATTTTTTCTCACCTTGCAACATAAGGGTGCTGCATTATTTCTTTTTTTTAAAGAAATCTGACATGTGCAGACATGTTCAGTGCAAGAATGTCGTAACCTTGACCTAAAGTAATCCTGTGAAGAAACACACTGAATACAATCAGACAAAAAAGATGATCGGTACTGAGGACCAGTGTAAAGACAAGGTAATGAATTACATGAATAAACTTATCAATTAACATTACTTAAGTATATTCCAGTTAGATTGGATTAGATTAGATTTTTTTTATTAGAGTACAGGGCCGGAGCTAATGGAATGCAGTTAGCATCTAAGTGCAAATTGCAATTTACAGTGTTTGTGAAAAGTCTAAAAACACCTAGTTTTTAGTTATTGAGACACCGATGCAGGTTTCTTTTGTTTACACACCGATTAGGCATAACATTATGGCCGCCTGCCTAATATTGTTTTGCTGCCAAATCAGTCCTGCCTCTTTAAGAATCAACAGCTTTAACAGACTTCTTTACCCCCACAGTCAAACATTGAGGTGGAAGCTTAATGATTTAGAGTTGTTTTGGAGCAGGGATGGTTGGAGACTTGTTTTCGGTGAAAGGAACCAACATGGCAACCCTTTCATACTTCATCACCATGAAATTCCGTCTGTTCTTCGGCTAAGTGGAACCAATTTCACCATCCAACAATGTGTCCCTTGACGCAGACCTTTGTCCATATAGTATACGTATTTATTTGTTTGTAGGAATCATACGAATGTGTGCGTCATTCCAGTTTGATTTTCTTCCTCGAATTTGTAAACATCACTGCCACTAATGCAAAGCTTTCACTGTGCTCTTATCGTTCACCTTCTGATAAATCCAGTCTTCCCCTTGCACCAAAAGCCTCTCACACTGTGCTGATATGGAGGCTGGAGTTCACTCAATGATAAACAGGTGATAAAGAGCTCATACTGTATATAACGGTGAGACACGTTTCTCATGTAGCAGACTGAACAGCGTGGTCGGATTCCACACGGCAACATGCGGCACGTGCAGGGTCGGAGGGCAGATGATAATCTTCCAGACTGTTACAGAAGGAGACGATGAAAGTGAGATCAAAGTTTTCCCCGAGACAGAGGTGCAGAGGTTAGGCTAAAGCGTGGCTGCTTGGAATCACGTAATGTAGACGTGAGTACGCTCCTCACATTTCAGCAACTATTTTTTTATCTTATCGAGGGACTATAGAAATGAAACTGATATATTTTAGTGTAGTCAATGTGCAGCTTGGATACAGTACAGAATTTACTCCCCTCTAAAAAAAATAACTCAACATACATCCAAGTTTCTTTTCTATTTCTTGTGGCTTGAGAAGTTATATTAAAATGGTTGCTTAAATCTGAGGGGTGTACTCACTTTTGTGGGATACCGTCTGTGCAGATAATCTGGTGTAAACTCACAGACGCTTAGCAAAGCCATAAAGGGTGACATGCTGAGTTCAGACAACACAGTGTTTGATTCGGATTGGTTGATTGGTTTACTGTAACATCATCTCTGCCATGAGTTCTCACTGCAATTCTTCACTGTAATTGTAAATATGTACCTTTTTATTTCTTTATATTCCAGTCATGTTTATGCCATGAGACTACAGCAGAAGTGTAAAGAGGACCTGAAAATCATACTTGAGTAAAGAAATGTGATATTTTATTGCAAAACTTATTGCATTACTACTTCTTCTTTTTCTTCTTCTTCTCCTTCTTCTTCTTCTTCTTTTTCTTCTTCTTCTCCTTCTTCTTCTTTTTCTTCTTCTTCTCCTTCTTCTTCTTCTTTCGGCTTCTCCCATTAGGGGTCGCCACAGCGGATCATCCTTCTCCATGGATGACTTACTGCATTACATTACTCCAAAACTCACCATTTGCAATATGACCGGAGTAAAAGTCTTAGAGTATGTGATTTGAACAGTACTTGAGTATTTGACTCGTATTGAACGTAGGCTCACCAAGACCGTGACACATTTTTGTGAAAAGCCAAAAACCGTCGATTTTTGAGGCTTTATTTTCTAAAATACAAATAAAATTGTTCACCTCGACACTGCATTAACCAAAATCAACACGACAACCTCTTCAACACGCCAGAATGAAACCAAGATCAAACAAAGTCGCAAAAAAAAATCTTTAAAAACCAATTCAAATTAATATTTATAATAAAATAAAATGACAGTATCATGTCACAAAGTAAGAAGAACCATTAGAAAGTAAATATTTTTTTGATAAAGTAAAAATATTAAGAGCTGACTGTGATTTGATGCGGCTCTCAAGTCTCAGACAGGGGTAATGTTTTTATTCAACAAGAGCTGGTTCTTGAATTTTTGGGAATTTATTCAAAATGTAATCGGTAACGCTGATTAAAATATAATGGAGTTTAAAGTACATACATTGAATCATAAATGTAGTCAAGTAGAAAGTAAAAGTTGCTTCTTATAAGTATACTTAAAAACTAGAAAGTAGGCAAAAAAAAATTATTAAGTACAATAATCGTGTTTCCTTCAAATGTCGAATAAATGCTCTTTTTAAATAAAATTCTCCACTTGCATCCTCCTTCACTTCCATCACATCAGAACACTATGGACTGTATGTATACTGGATTCTGATTTGCCAGATGCAAATAGTCGCACACACAAGTGAATGTTCTGAATGTTCTTCTAAAAGTGTGTGGACACTTGGCTACAAGATTGCAGATGTAAGATTGAAGATGTGAACATCTCTTTCCGCATTTAGTCCACTTTTGCTGGTATACCAACCTCCACTCTTCTGGGAAGATGCTCCACTAGATTCTTAAAGAGTCTCGACTGTCTTCTTGGTAACAGATTTTTTTTAAACATGACAAGTGTTTTGTCATTTGTCTTAACACCAGAAATCACACCTCATACTTAATTTGCTGCTTTGCTGTCTTCCAGAAGAAAGTCACACTCGATCATCAGTCTAAACGTGTGATATTTAGGTAATTCCTCTGTTAGAAGCTCAAGAACTCAGTTAATACACTGAAAGGGTCGCTGCTCTGACGAGTCCTTTTAAACCTCATCTTTATCTTGAGCAGTACTTGGGTTCATTTCAGTTTATTTCTTAGTCGCTGTTCTTTGTAGAAAGTCAAAAACCAGAAAACATCAACCTCAGTGTAGTCGGTGTTTGTTTAATATTTAACCACAAGCACTTGGGATCTGCTTATGCAAGGAGAATTAATAAGTTACAGACATTGTATAGAGAATTCAGACCCACATGTCAAATGCACTTTGCAGAAAATGATGAATAAATAATACATACATATCATCATTTATGAAGATGAATCTTCCCATCCTACCCTAATGATGTTTACAGGAAACATTAAAAAAAGAATGATAGTGAAGTATAAATTCAAAGAAAAGAATGAAAGGAAAAAAGTCAACAAACTAATAAAACAAACCTGCATTAGAAATCTAACATCATATGTTTGGCACCAATGATTATTCATGACACATTCGTGTTACGTCTAATGTTTGTGAGCTGGTACCTTTTGTTCAGTGTGTGAGTTAAAAACAGAACTACACAGTCTTCCACATCAGTGCAGTTTCACAGCGCCATCTGCTGTCTGAGCAACACACTGCTACGTTTAAATTTACATGTATGACATTTGGCAGACGCCTTTATCCAGAGCGACTTAAAATGATCTCATTTATACAACTGAGAAATTGAGGGTTAATGAGCCTTGCCCGCCCATGACCCTGTCTCCGGTTCACCACTGTACCTTCCTGCAGACCGGGAACATCCCACAAGAGCTCAAGAGCTGCAGTTTTGGAGATGCCCTGACCCAGTCGTCTAGCCGTCAGAAATATGTCAAACTCTATCAAAAAGGCTTTCCCATTTTTCCTGCTTCTAACACCACACGCTTTACAGCATCTGCGGAGCCAACAGCATTGTGGTCGACCCCACACACCCCTCACACACACTCTATACTCTCCTACCATCAGGAAAGAGGTTCCGGAGCGTTCAGGCCTCACATCCAGACTGTGCAACAGTTTTTTCCCTCAAGTTATCAGGCTCCTCAACACACAGACCTAAACACACACACACACACACACACTCACTCAACTGTGTGTTACCATAATGAAGAGATAATCAGTGTTATTCACTTTATCGCTCATAATGTTATAATGTCATAATGTTGGTTGCCTGATCGGTGTATATTATACAATACTATACAATACTGCACTGTACTATATTATACAATACTACACTATTCTACACCACACTATAGTATACTATACAATAATATAATATTGTAAACTATACTGTAATAATCTACACAATTCTATACTGCACTATACCATAGTATACTATACTATACTATACTATACTACATATAGTACATAGAATACTATCCTACAGTGCGTGGGTCTTCAACCAGGATCTGGCGACACCTAGGGGGTTCGTGCCGGTACTGCAGGAGGGGCAGCTAATGTTGAATCACAAATTATTTTTATAAAAACAAATATATATATATAAATATGAGTAAATCATCATATATAATATATATATTTTTTTATATAATAATTTATAAATCAACATTAGCTGCCCCTCCTGCAGTAACAGCACGAACCCCCTAGGTGACGCAAGATCCTGGTTGAAGACCC
>JAAIIK010000100.1:406745-435969 GCA_014706435.1 Silurus glanis
TGTGTGTGTGTGTGTGTGTGTGTGTGTGTGTGTGTGTGTGTGTGTGTTTAAGACAGAAAAGAGCAGTATACTAACATATTTATTTTTAAACTATATGTACACATAATCACCCATAAGGCAGAAAGTACATTTCTTTCAAATTTCAAAAACACATCTTTTTTTTTTACGTTTCTCAAAGCTTCCGACGTTTTCTGTGTAGGTGAAAGACCTGTGAGTTGTTTGTAATTGGTTGTGATTTTATTAATCCATATAGTTGTACAGTCGTCCCTCAATTTATCGCGGTTCATTGTGATTTTCAATTTGGCGAATGGTCCCGATTTCAGTTCATCATAAGAAATGAGAAACATTACAGGAAACTGTAAGTTTCCGCTTATTTATTGGTTGTGGTATCCTCTGACGTCAATAAAAGGTGGAATTGAAGACACATGTCACCAGATTTAGCCAATGATAAATAAGGAATGCAGTGGTGTGTATCTTTAACTCGGCCTCTTTTTTTGACGTCGTAGGACACTTCAACCAATAAACAAGCAGAGAAACTATGCATAGGCTACACTACAGTACTGTATTGTCCCACAGTACTCACTATAATATTTCTGCCAATTTACACAAAATTCATCTCGCTATATTCTTGCAAATGTTTTCTGTGTTTCTGTGTAAAGAGAATGTAAGAGAGTTTTCTGTGTTATATTCTGTGTAAAGAGGGTGGGAGGATAATTTATGGCTTAAACAATAAAAAAAAGTATTTTGTTCAATTTGTAAACTTATTTGTTACAGCTGTTTATAAGGGAACACCTTAACTTATTAATTGTGACAGAATGACCAGAGCTACCTGGACATTCATTAAAAATTCGTTCAATTTTAAGAACACTTTTGTCAAATGTTGTGAATTGTCGACCTGTGCACTGTGAATATACCCAGAGGAGGAACTACAGCATCTTTTTACAAAACTAAAATAAATAAACATATCGTAAATGCCTGTGCAGTTCCATTACTGGCCTGTTCCTAGAGAGCTTTAAATGTGGTCCACTGAACTTTTTCCGTTTGCTTACATCTATGTCCTGTTTGTTCTTCTTAGTACATTAATTCTGATGTGTGATAATTAAGCTTCTCTAATACAAACCAGCTGCCCACAGAAAATCATTCTGAATTAATACAGTATTGGTAAAAATCTGCCCCTGTAGTCCCAGTAAAATTGGCATGTGCCATCTGTCACTTTCAGTGAAAAAGTGAATAAATCTGCTACACAGATCATAATTGTGGACATGTTGTTCTGCCGGTGGCCCAGAATGGCTTGACCATCTGTATCTCTATCGTTCTGGCGCATGGCAGTCTAATCTTTTATTTATTTACACTATTTATATATGTGGAACTCCATGTAAAAAAATCGCCTGTTATGATTCCAATCTTCAGCTTTCAAGATTGAGTAAGTTTGTGCTTCCTGACGCCTCAAGTTCCTGTTCTTTTATCACAGGAGTGGAAACCGATGTAGTCTTCTACTGTTGTAGACGTTTTTCTGCTCAAAATCGTTGTCAAAAGTATTAATTTAAGTTCAAGTTCAAAGCATTTCCGCTAGGGCAGCAGCTATCGATTATTTTAGTAATGAAAAATTCTGCTGATTAGTCCATCAATGAATATAAGTAATCAGATAAGAAGTTATTTTTCACTGTTAAAGAGCAATATTAAGTATTAGAGGTGTAACGCTACACAAAATTTCACAGTTCGGTATGTACCTCAGTTTTTAAGTCACAGTTAGGGGAAAAAACGAAATTGCTTGTCATTGTTAATTAACAGAGTTTATTATTATTAACATTTGTAAACATCAAGGTTAGCATTAGCCGCTATACACTTTCTAGTGCTATGGATTCTTTATTGGTTTCATGCATGTGCAAAACAAATCGTATTTCCAGTACGGAGCGAGTAGCCACAGTGACACTGCGCTAACTTTAAATTTAACTATGTTTTGCACATAAAAAGGATTGCATACCAACCGAAAGCCCTGTACCGAAAAACTTTGGTATCAATATGTGTACCGTTACACCCCTACTAAATATACAAGAGAAAATGACAAGTAATTAGTTTCCTTTTTAGAAAAAAATAAATTTTTATTGCTGAAACTGCATACAAGAATATCTGTGGAAACTAAACCCATTTAGTGCATTTGCTTGCCATCTTACATCCAAATGCAAATACAATTTATATATATATATATATATATATATATATAAATATATATAGATATATATATATATATATATATATATGTAGATAAATAGTACAGTAAATAAGTACTTTCTTGTAAACAGAGCGAGCCTCGAAACTTTTTGATACCACCTCGTATGTTGAAGATTGCAGATAGTGCTTTCCTTCCATTGTGATTCAACATGCGCAGGAGCTCTAAAAGGTAAATTTATCTGGTCTCCATAGAATCACATGATGGCCAGCTGCCTTTCCTTGATAGGTGCCTTGTGCTAGAATAAAGCAGGCTGGTGGAAATTGGAAGTTGACCAAATTATGAAGAAGTAATGAGGAATAAAAGTGATTGATATTGTGACTTTTTAAACTGGTGAGGAGTCTAAATCTGGGACGAAATGCTAAAAAGGAAGCTGTATTATTTGAAGGCTAAGACTTGGATAGTTGTGTGTCATCAGCATGGAACTGACAGGAGAAAACATGTGATCTCATTCCAGAGCGCAGTGATTTCACGAATTGGAAAAAAATTAGTTAGACCGTGAACTGATCCCTGTGGAGCTCCTGCAGTGAAGAATGCGAGATAATGACATAGAACCATTCCAAGCTGTGTGCTCAGCTGAATCCTGGTGATGGGATGAAAATCAGGTTTAAGCAGAGCTGTCAGGGGTCTGTTGATTGATTCAGAGTTTTTCTCAGCTTTCTGGAATACATAGTGACTGAGTTCTTTCAGGAAAACTCCTCGTTGTTAACAAATGATGTGAAACGTAAAAAAAAAAAAAAAGTGAATAACCCGGCGTAACATTTGGAAAGAGCTGTATTATCTTCTCTACCTTCTCTTTGGAGTCTAAATTGATGTAATTAAAGAAAACAACCGTGCTGCACGCCATCTGAGATCAGCTTGGCTCTGTTCTCGGTATCTATGTCGGGTGCTGGCGGCTTTTTCAGCTATCACCGTTGTTTTATGGGTGTTTTTCAGTTTTCTTGTGAGGTATACACTATATCATGGGTCTTCAACCGGGTGGTCCGTGAACCCTAGGGGGTCCTGCAGAGGGTCCCCTAATTAATATTGAATCACAAATAATTTTTTGGTTTAAAAGAATTACAATAAACATGGGTGAAAACATCAAAGAAAAGATATTCAATTTCAAAAATATTATAATTATTACATTAAAGTTCTATTACCAGCGTATTATGATTTGCTTTCTATTAATATCAGTGGCTATGTTTGACACATTTTGTATCAGGGGGTTCCTGTCCTATGTCTCTATCATCTAAGGGGTCCTTGAGCTGAAAAACGTTGTAGACCCCTGCAATATATGGACAAAAGTATTGGAACACCTGACCTACATGGTTCTTCCCCCAACTGTTATCACAAGGTTGGAGACATACAATTATATACAATGTCTCTAAATGGAGAAGCATGACATTTTCTCTTCACTTTAACTCGGAGGCCCAAAACTGTTCCAGCATGACACTACCCATGTGCACAATGTGAGCTCCATGAAGATATGGTTTAAATGGGTTGGAGTGGAAGATCTCCTGCTATAGACCTGGTTTTACTAACACCTTTGTGGCTGAATGAGAAGTGCGCTGACTCACGTAAAGGACATACAGATTCACAACCTAGGGAGCTTTGCAATGAGATAGAAGGGGATATAAGAAGAGGATTAAAAACGAGACATGGATGGAGAGAAGATTCCATTGAAACAGTGTCAGTGGGTTGGAAAACTGTGTTTTTATATTTGTGCTACATTGTATACAGGGCATAATGTTAAACCCTTATATGTAGTTCCTTTTCTGAGTTTTGTAGATTTGGAGATTGTTATTCACACTTTTATCAATTCACGACGAGATTACTGTAATTCTCTCCGTGTCTCCAGGGATCTGTCAGCGGCAACTACCTCGCTTGTAGCTTGTGCAGAATGTCGCAGCTACCGTAGGTTTTTGACTGGCACAAAAAGAAGGGAACACGTCACTCCGGTTTTGTCCTCTTTCCATTGGTTATCGAAGTATCGAAAGGATTTTTTTTTTTTTACATTTTTTATTGTTTTTTAAAAGCAATACACAATTACATAGAGGTTTTTAGGTCTCAGTTGAAGAATTTTTAAAGCAGGGAAATTGTGATTTGGGACCCTTGTGTTGTTTTATTTGTGTGTATAATTTGTGTGTATTTTGATTTTTCCTACATTTTGTGAAGCGCTTTGTAATTTGTGAATGTGCTATATAAAAGTTGAAGTAAAACCTGGTGTTCTGTGCTATTTGATTATCGTGACGAAGGGAGCAGAGGAACAAGATGTTCCAGAAGCAGTTTTACAGTTTGTTTGTCTTTTTATGACCACTCGGTTTGCACAATATATTCATGGTCCAACCCGTTCGCTGATGAACTCATGAACCACCCCGTAACCGAATTTTCCGCCTTATTACAGGTTTAACATAGTATGTTGAGGTTTTTCCCCTAGAAGCCACTTGAATTGCATAACTAATATGTACTTCACATAATCAGGTCTCATTAAGAATCCAACAAAACGCTGCTTCATATGTTGCGTTGGCTCCTTTTTTTTTTTTTTTTTTCACCTAACGCACATGTGAAGAGAATAAGGACGCTTTCCTCCGTATCCGATCGCGTCTCTGGAAAGAGCGGTGTGAAGCAATTTATTTCCGAGGAGGCTGCCACTTTGGCTCAAGTGCACATTTTCAGAGTGAACGCTTCACCGATCTGCCCCCTCCCGTGTTTAATTAAAGCAAAGCATCTATTTTCCTTGGTTTTTTTCCCGTAAACGGCTCTGCAGATCATTAATTCTTGTGGCTTGACCATGGACAGCTGTTCAGCACAGAGCAATAGCAATTGCCGCTCACCTACAAGGAGAGAATACAAGCTCTTGTGCAGTGTCTCACATCAAGACCACATGCATTATCATTTGCTATAAAGTTTCCCAGTCAATCATTAAAGTAGTTCATGACTGCGCCAAAAGTGCACCGATGATTTAGTGATTTAAAAACAATCAGCTTTTCTTTTTTTTATGTGTTTTTTTTGAGTGTGACTCAAACCTGGGTGATAAATTTAGACTCTGAGGTAGTACTCCCAGGCAGTGGGAAATAATGCTGTTCGAGTTCCCATGAGTGGGTTGTCTTTGGAAACAGTGCACAGCCTAGGATGGCAAAGCCAAGGGTATGACAATGGAACTCGCTCAAATATATTAGAAGACTCCTCCACATGTAGCCATTACTCATTAATCTACCGAACAGGCATTTTTCAATATGGATGGAGGACTTGTCGGGCAGAAACAACAGGTTTCAGCCTGGGAACTTAATTTAGGGAGGATCGGTTTGTGTGATGTTTCAGTATATTGCTTTTCATTTAAAATCGTTGGGAGAGATGAACAATATTTTGGCTTATGGGTTTATTTTGATTTGTAGTTAAATTATAATGGAATAGAGGATTATGGATTAATTTTTTTCTGTTTGTTTGTTCCCAAAGTCATTATGTAGGAATTATTTTACCATGTACGTAGCATATCAGCAGAATGGTGTTATATAAAATATGCATGATTATTCATTTGTAAGTGTTATTAGTGTTGAAACATGGTGTTCCAACAGACAATCAATCAGAATCAGAATATTTTATTGATCCAGTACGGAAATTGTTGGCTTGCAGTTGCTCACAGGAAAATTGAGATTAAAGTGAAAAAAAAAAAAAAAAAAAAAGAAAGTAAATATTAGGGATGCACCGAAATGAAAATTGAAACCGAAAACCGAAAAAGAGGAAAGCAAGGCCGGAAACCGAAACACCGAAAGAAATGATGCCAATTATTATTAACAGTGCATTTATGGCTATGACTGTGTACTAACCTTACTAAAATCAAGGCATTTCAATTGCATAAATTAATATTGAAGTTTCAAAGAATAAATCAATTAGAAATGATGAAAATATTTATTTATAGCACATTGCAACAATGCACAGGATCAAATAAATCAAAATTCAAACAATGTCTGTCATGAAACTGATTGCTGAAATATCTGCAGTTATTTGCTTATGGACGTGAGTTGCAACAACATTAAACAGCTCAGGTAAACACACCTCTGAAAAATGTCGTCTGCTCGGCATGGCATAACGGGGCTCAATGTGCTCGATCATTTAAGGCAATGAATACCATAATCTTTTGTGTAATGAACTTTGCCTTGACAATATCACTGGGAAACTTCCTTGCCTTTTCAAAAACGTCCGCCACAGACGGAGTGCGCGTGCTCGAAGGGGTTTTGCTTTTCTGTGCCGCGTTCCTCTCATATTCAGCATATCGATCGGGATGTTTGGATTTCAGGTGATAAATTAAACCCGACGAAAAATGTTGCTTCAGACAAGCACGTGCAGGCAGCGGTTTCTGTTTGCGTCATCACAACAAACTGCACTTTTGGGCCATTTTCGGCCGAAAATTATCGCTGGCCGAATATTCGGTGCATCCCTAGTAAATATGCATAATACATTATATATCAAGTGAAATGAAATGTGTAGGAGTAGTGAAACAGATGGCAGAAAAAGTGAAACTAAATGAGAGTTATGCAAGGTATTGCACAATATGGTAATTATTATTATTATTAAGTCAAGTCAAGACAACTTTATTTCTATAGCGCTTTTCACAACAGACATTGTCTCAAAGCAGCTATACAGAATTTTAAGAGTTAAGGTGAACGATGTGTGTTTATCCCTGATGAGCAGCCATGGCGACTGTGACCTGGAAAAACTCCCTTAGATGTTATGAGGAAGAAATCTTGAGAGGAACCAGACTCAAAAGGGAACCCATCCTCATTTGGGTGACATCAAGAGTGTGATTATAGTCTTTAAAACAATACAGAACACTGGAGAGTGAGAACTAACATGAGCACTGGAATGTAAGATGTAAGATTAATATGAGTATATGTATTAGTATTATTGCACTGGAATTATTGTGCATAGTTGCCCAAGATTTTAACATTATATAAGTGAGGCATGAAAATCTATAACTACATCTATATTATTTATATCATCTATATCTATATCATGGACCAGCTGTTTATCTCCTGTGGCTCTTTGTGGTGCATCGTGGTTGTATGAGGCTGTGACTGAATGTAATTCTCTTAACATCGACTTTATTCTCAATCTATTTCGAGTTTATTCGCGTCATTTTAATCGAAAGTTTAATCTTGTATTACTACAAGTTTATTCTCATAATTGCGACTTTATTTGTAAAATATGATGACTTCATCCGCGTACCGCTACGACTTTAATCTCGTAATCTCAATGAGCAGCTAATTACGGAGAGATCGAGGCAATTTTTTTGTCTATTCAAACTCAGTATGTGTAGTTTTCCAAACTTACTGTTCTGAAAGGATTCTGGAGGCGAGAACATTTTCTTTCATGCAACATTTACTTTTGGCCCATGGCCTCAGTCAAGATTAGTTTTTGGCACTTCATAGGAAAATATTTCTCCTCTGACCTC
Organism: Silurus glanis; assembly: GCA_014706435.1. NCBI lineage: Eukaryota > Metazoa > Chordata > Actinopteri > Siluriformes > Siluridae > Silurus > Silurus glanis. The sequence goes on from JAAIIK010000100.1 coordinate 414,410, forward strand.
TGACCTAGACAAATGTTTTACCTCGATTAGTCAAAACATTAAAACCAGGTCCCCTTTGTGCATCCAAACAGCTCGACCTGCCAAGAACCAGACCCCACAAAACCTCTGATGGTGTCCTGTGGTGTCTGACACCAATATGTTAGCACCAAGTACTGTAAATTGTGAAGTGGAGCCTCCACAGATCCAATTGATCAGATTAAAACTTAGACATTCTTATCAAAGACTCCCAACTTCTACCTTTTGCCCATTTTTCCTGCTTTTAACACATCAAAAATTCACACTTCACCTGCTGCCTTATATATACATGACTCAATTGTAGCACAATGATCACTTCACATGTCAGTGACTCTAATGTTGTGGCTGATTGTACTGTACTATTTTATAATCATTGCAGAGCTTTATTAGTGATGGTAGCTGATCTTACGCCACAAACATCTGGCTTGGCAAAGCCTTAACACACACACAGACACACACACACACACACACCTCTATTATGCTCAGCACTCGTGTACCCCAGCAGCTTTAATGAGCCTGTCAGACTCTCATTAATTGCATATGATTACATCTTACAGTAATTGTGCCTTTGGAATGTGTGATGGCTGAAAATAGATTATAGTCTCTTATAGTCGCTAATTTGTCTGGCAGAGGAAAAAGGCTTAATATGAAGTGTAAAGATTTACCTCCTGGTGTTTGGCCATCCTCTGTCTTATAGAATATTACCAAATTTCTCTCTTAGTCTCTAAAAACGCTTATGTAACAAATACTCAATTCTATAATCAGTTGTGGAATATGTTACAATATTGAACACTCCTAGTATTGTGCACAACCTTAGTGTAAGAAGAGGCTGCTCAGGGCAGGATTGATGCCCCATTTGATAGACAGCTACCCTCTAACACACACTCAACATATCCTCAACACACACTCAATCAATCAATCAATCTTTATTTATATACCACCCAACATCTACCAGGTAGAACCCCCTACGAAAGTGTTTGGATCTGACCTGTCCACTTCATTGTAAAAGTCTGTCCCTGGTCAGAGGGCTTTGTACTGTAGTTCCTCAGTAACATGTATTAGCTTCATTAGAGGTTAGTCAGTGAATGCATTCCTTTAAAGCAGGGGTGCCCAATACTTATACGGAAGTGACGGAAGTGTAAGTAGATCGCATGACATGAAAAATTCATTTATGCATTTGTATCAGGTAGGTCATTTTGACTTGGTCATTTTATAAGTAGTGTGTGCGCCCCTGCTTTAAAGCATGATAATAGGTTTAGCAATTTTGCACATACACACATAACATAAGCCAGAAACCTGCTGCCTTCACCAAGCTTTAGCCTTTGGTGCCTATTTTTAGGAACGTTATGCAAAAACCATAACAATACAAAGCCGGATGAACAATTGAACAAAGGTGATTGAAACAGGAATGTTATCACCCTGCACAAACAATGTCTTCTTTGCAAAACTGTTAACATGGAAGTGAAAAGTTTGCTGCACCATGAAAGAAAAGAAAATCAATTGACCAGCTACGAGTCTGCGATAAAGACAGGAAGTTTGTGAGCTAAATTCCCCTGTCTGTCAGACACGACTCCGGGTTTAGCCTATTAAGCCAATTAAAATGGCAAGCCTCCAGATGTGTTTCTAAGTGTCTCCATTCATGTTTAGAATTCATCCACTGGGGTGTTTTAAAGGTCTTTTTTTAAAGCAAGCCTGTTATTATAGTAAAAAGAGCGGGTTGAGATTATAGAAGGGTGCCATGGACCCGCAATTATTTTTCTTTACAGAAGAGATAGAAATTAAAGCACAAACTTTATGGAAAGGGCAAAATGTAAAAAAAAAAAAAATGTAATATTTGCAAGACCAAGGCATTTCTTTATGAAGTCATTATGGAGCCCCCCAGATTTTGTCTAATGAAAAAAAACAATAAATTTTGTCATGGGTAACACGGGTATTGTCATGATGGAACAGATTTGGGTCTCCACGTTCAAAGGAAAAATTTCATGCTACAGCATCCAAACACATTTTATACAATTGTGTCTCCATCTTTGTGGTAACAGTTTAGAGAAGAACCACATATGGCTGGAAAAGTCAGGTGTCTCGATTTTTTTTCCACATAATGTAGATTGATAGATTTTTTTTTACATTAACAATCTCAAAACATTCTCAATGTTCCTTGACTTTTGTCTAAGTTTCTAGATTCTGGATCAAACTTCTTCTCTCGTAACATATAGGGACATTTAACCACTTATTTTCTAGAAAACTTGTGTGTGTGTGTTTAAAACACTACAATAGACTATAACAATTATTGTCTTTTATTCGTTTTTTTCTTTTATATTGATTGTGATTTTTTTTTTACTTTTAGCATTTTTTGACCCTATATAAGTATGACTACATACTTTTATGAGTGTGATACTGATATGAGTAACATACTTCAGTTAATCCCAGGTCACAGAATATTTTATTAACCTCTTTTTATGTTGCTCATTTTGCATATTGGCAATGCAAAGCACGTAAAAAACCTTACTATTTTTAGGGGGGAAAAAAGGTCATTTTGAATTTGCAACAGGTCTCAAAAAACCTTCATATCTTCTGTCTGAATACATCTGGGAACTGAGGAGATGTAGCTGCTGAAGTTTTGGGAGGAATATTTTTCCATATGTGTCTGAAACAGGATTATATCTGCTCAACACTTCTGGGTGTTCTTTGTTGTGTTTTTTGTTTCATGATGCACCAAATGGTGTATGGTTTTTCCCCCCCATATACTTTCAATAATTCTTTTTTTTTGTGTGTGTGTTTTTTTTAAGGCTTTTTTTGTTTGACCATGTTTAAACATGACTACATACTTTTGCTACTTGTCAGTACTGATACTGATACGAATAAACTACTTTAGCTAAACCCAGGTCACCAAATATGTTATTAACCTCAGTTTATGTTGCTTAGTTTGCAGAGTGCAATACAAAGCACATATAAAACCTAAATGCTTTATATTTTTATTTTCATTTCATTTAATTAATCAGTGAACAATCGCAGCTGATCGTCGAGAATAGTGTATTTTTTTTTTTTTTTTTTTTTACAAATACAAATGAGCAACATGATCTGTATGGCTGTATTCCTAGTAAATAGTTAAATAAGCAGTATAAAACGAAAATAGATAATTTGTCTATTTTTTTCGTATTTTTGATTTTGCTTACGCTTCGTTGTTCTCAGTAACCACGTCCTCTTTCCCTGTGCTATAAATAAGAGTTTGCACACGAATAAAACCTAGTTTTTCATCTTTTACCATGGAGGGAAAAAAATTTTAACATTTCCAACCCGGCTGTCGAAATTCTACTCGTACTCAAATGAAGAATGTGTCTCAAAGATAGAGGAGAACACATTCATAATAGCTTTTAGAGGCATTTTTATTGCTTAGTTACGCAGTTTCTAAGCAGGAAAAAAAGCTGTGCATTTAGGTTGTGTAAGTAAAGCATGCGGGCAGTGCAGTAAATCAGCTGCTGTGTGGAAGAAATCTGTTTTTATATGCTTGCGCTTGAATAAGAAAAAAAAAATAATGTACGGAAGCAGGTGCAGCCTAAGCAGTGTGTTTGCCAGATGGAACTCCTCACTGATCAATTATTTACGAAATAACTGCGCAGTAATGGGTGCTTTCAGAGCCACACTTGAACAGAAGAGATAAAAGCAGGTGACAGGATGTGTGACAGGGAAATTAGCAAGAAGCGGGATGAGAGGGCATCATTTCATCTCTTATATGGTAGTCAGATTTGTCATCTAATACCTAGAAACACTGGTGGCTGGCTGTGGTGTTTGATTGGAAGATTGAAGTATTGCTGGTTATATATGATATAGACTTTGGTTTATGTGACGTCAAGTGAAGAAAAACTTTTTTATTTTAGGACCTACCACAGAAAAAAATTTTTTTAGCTGTATATAGACAAAGGTATTGGGACACCTCATGTTTTCAGCCACACGTGGTTCTTTTCCAAACTGTTACCACAAAGTCAAAGACACACAATTATATAGGATGTCTTTAAAAATGCGATTCACTTCAACTAGGAGAACCAAACCTGTTCAAGCATGACAGTGCACCTGTGCACAAAGCCAGCTCGATAAATACATCCTTTAAATGTGTTGGAGTGGAAGATCTCCTGCTATAGAGCTCTGACCTCAACCCTATTGAACACCATTGGACCGAATTGGAATGCTGACTGCACCCCAGGAATCCTCACCTCGCATACATCAAAAACTGAGATTGTGGCTGAATGAGATCTCCACAAGCAAACTCTAAAATTGAGTGGAACATCTTCCCAGAAGAGTGAAGGTTCTTATAACAGCAAATGGGCTCTAAATGTGGAATGGGATGTTTAGAAATTCAAAACACTGATGCTTGCCTACAAGGCCAAAAATGGACCAGCACCATCTTACCTCAGTGACCTAATCACATCTCGCACTGCACCACGCTGTCTGAGATCCTCCAGCACTGCTCGACTGGTACAACCTTCTCTCAGAATGAGAAGTAAGTACACTTCAAGGCTCTTCTCTGTTCTGGCACCAAGGTGGTGGAATGAACTTCCCCTAGATGTCCGTACAGCGGAGTCCCTGATTATCTTCAAGCGACGACTGAAGACCTACCTCTTCCTGAAACACTTAAATTAGCACTTTCCAAGTTTGTAGAATTCTAGGGTTATATTTATATTAAGTTTGTAATCTGGTGTACCAGTGTAGATTTATTCATTACTAGAGATTTAAAGCACTTTTGTACGTCGCTCTGGATAAGGGCGTCTGCTAAATGCCGCAAATGTAGAAATCGTTCCAATCTTATGGTCAGGTGTCCACAAACTTTTCCATACAGAGTATATACTTTGTGGCTCAGAAATTTCAAGGAGGAAAGATGCTTGAAATGATAAAAAGAGTTTGTCCATCTCTGGTTTGCTTGTAATTAGAAAGTGCAAAGAGAGAGTGAAAGAACAGGAGAGAAAAGGTCAGAAATGTCATCTATTAATCCTCCCCACCATCTTGGAGCTTTTAACTGTGCAGACGGGTATAATCACTAGACTTCTATTTCCACCATGACTCAGGTTAAATCTGGGACATGTGTGGCAGTCTGGGGAAAACCTCAGAGATGTTTTTTTTTACTATAGAGTACAGTTCTGGATAAACAGAGCTTGAGATTTCCCTTAAGATAAATGTAAAAAATTATACATTATTGTATTTTACAGTAAAGTTTTACTTTTTTACTAACAAGTAACTTTTTGTAATCCTAATTACGTTATAATAAATGTTATGCAAAATTATTTCTCTCATTACCACTTATGTTACAGCAGCTACAAACAGTTATTCTGTCACCTCACTATCTTTTGTTAATTTTCCTATATTCCTATATTTTATTGTTGTTTTTTGTTTACACAGATATTTCTTCTCAGTTTGGCTGTTTTGTCAAAAACAGCAAGTCAGCATATCTTCAATTTAGTTGGATTTATCTAGTATGTCTTATTATGAAGGATTATTAAACATATATCAGCAAGGTATATGGACACTTGACCATAAGATTCATATGTGATTTCTGAACATCCCATTCCACCTTTAATCCCCATTTGCTGTTATAATAACCTCCACTCTTCTATGAAGATGTTCCACTAGATTTTGGAATGTACTTGTGAATATTTGTGCTCATTCATCTACAAGGGTATTAGTAATGTCAGGTACTGATGTAGGTGAGGTGAGGAGGCCTGGGGTGCAGTCAGTGTTCCAATTCATCCCAATGGTTTTCGATAGTGTTGTGACCAGAGCTCTATAGCAACCACTCAATATATTTCACTTTAACCCATGTAAAGCATATCTTCATGGAGCTGGAACAGGTTTGAGTCTTCTAGTTCAAGCGAATGGAAAATGTAATGCTACAGCATCCAAAGACATTCTATACAATTTGGGATTCTGGCACTGACGGTGTTTCACCTGCCTGTCTAAAAGTCTGTGCTGACCAACTGGCTCCCATCTTCACTCAGATCTTCAACAGATTACTGTAGCTGTTTGTAGTTCCCTGCTGCTTCAAACGCTCCACTATCATTCAGATCACCAAAAAAACCCAAATCACTGGTCTTAATGATTACTGACCTGTTGCTCTCATGTCTGTGATCATTTAGTCATTTGAAAGACTGGTCCTGACCTACCTGAAGGACATCACTGGACCTTTGCTGGATCCTCTTCAGTTTGCCTACAGAGCAAACAGGTCTGCGAATGATGCAGTCAACATTGCATTACATGCATTATATTCTGCAACACCTTGATAAACCTGGGACCTACGCAAGGATCTTGTTTGTAGACTTCAGTTTGGCCTTTAATACCATCATTCCTGACCTTCTCTCAGCCAAACTGACCCAGATCTTCATGCCCACACCAATCTGTCTGTGGATCACCAGCTTCCTGACAGACAGGCAGCAGATAGTGAGGCTGGGCAAACACACATCCAGGTCTCTTACTACCAGCACTGGTGCTCCTCAGGGTTGTGTTCTCTCCCCACTGCTATTCTCCCTGTACCTCTAAAAACCCCTCTGTCAAGCTCCTGAAGTTTGCGGACGACACTACAGTCATTGGTCTCATCCAGGATGGAGACGAGTCTGCTTACAGACAGGAGGTTAAAGAGCTGGCCGTCTGGTGCAATCACAACAACCTGGAGCTCAACACACTCAAAACAGTGGAGTTGATTGTGGACTTCAGGAGAAATCCCCCAGCACTTCCCCCATTTACCATCATGAACAGCACTGTAACAACAGTGGAGTCCTTCAAGTTTCTGGGTACCACCATCTCTCAGGACTTGAAGTCGGACAATAACATTGACTCCATTGCTGAAAAAGCCCGGCAGAGGTTGTACTTCCTTCGCCAACTGAGCAAATTCAACCTGCCACAGGAGCTGCTGAAGCAATTCTACTCAGCCATCCCGCAGGTTATAATCAGCATGAGCAATTAAAATATTCATAACTACACATTGTCCATCATAACGGACACATTTATACATATAATCCAATAGTCAATTTGGAAACTGCACACTTGTAAATAATATCTGTCCATTCATTTAAACAATATTTCTACTTCTATATATAGTGCATTATTTAATTGTCTGTTTTACATTATGTCTGAACTTTCTCCTGTGTGTAAATATAATTGGTTAATAAAGCTGTTTTTTTTATTCTGATTCTGATATGGCTCTGATATGAAAAGTCTGGTGTCCCAATGCTTTTGCCATATAGTTTCTGTATAAAAATTGTACTCGTTTTAAGCTTGATAAACTGTTCTATTTGGTTTTCGAAATGCATCAATATCTAGAAAGGAGCAAAACGAATCACAAACCTAATAAGAATGGAATGAAACGAGTCAAATTATTTGAAAGCAATTCAAATAATATGATTTGATAAGTCTCCTAATAAGACAAATAAACTTGCTTATCTTTATTTATTAAATCATGTCATCTTTTTTTCATGCCCTGTATTAAGACAAATGTTTTTCTCTGCTCCCAGTTGTGTATGTTTGCTGTAAGCTGCAGACGTTCAGGAAGCTGATGGTGCAGTTCAGGAAGCAGAGGCTTCCCCAGGAGGAATACGTCTTTTTCTTCATCGATCTGTTTGGAGAGAGCGTGCGGAGAAGTCCGGCTAAGCCATGGGCTCAAGGAGACGCAGACGATCGCATTGTCAAGGAAGCCTTTAAAGTGAGTCAGCTTTTAATGTCTGGTGTTTTTAATAGCGGTTTCACTCGTTCTTCATTTGGTGGGATCCAAAGACATCTGGTTCACCAAAGATTGAGAGTCTTAGTCATCATCCGAATGAACAACGCATCGCTTTGTTATAGTTTGAAATGCAGAAACCAATCAGACGGCTTCATTACTAAATATTTCCTTATAACCACACACACAATGTCGTGTGTTATTTCTATGTCAAATCTATCTTTGACACCGCAGAACGTCGATGTGTATAATAAAAATGTAAAATATTTGGCCTTTATCATTTATTCATTATAATTCCTAATGATTTCCCGATGATTAAAATGAACGCCGGTCTTTGTTTAGCAATTAACAAGCTCCAAGCTGATTCAAATGATTGCAAGTTTCACCCCAGGGAGCTGTATGACACTCTGAGCAGCGTAGACGTGTCTAAAACACTACTTGAACGCCGCTGGGAGGCTTAGTCTTCTGATTTAAATTGTTAATAAAGGCATACCGAGCACAAGGATTTGCATTTGGTGACCTTTGCCAGTTTGGCAAACAGTTATCCAGGTACACTAACAGGGGAGTCTGGATTTAATCTGTACACCAAGCTGAGGATTTGAGAGTTATACACTTTGGGCAGAAGTTTGGCCCCTGGTGTCGGTTCATGAGTCAGAGCTTATAACTTTCCACTTGAGGTGGAACACAATGCCACTTATCTGTGTCTGTAAATTCCTGTATCTCTTCTGTATGTAGCCTAAACCAGAAGTCAAGACTTTGGTGTTTGTTGAAGATTGGTCAATTGGCGAATCCTTCTTTCTCGAATATTCCTTTTGGCTTAAACAGTGTAGCCTGTTTTACAACAAAATGTAAACCGACTAATAGCCTTAACCAACCGCCAGAACACATTAATCGTTGTTTATCTTTGTCCTATGACCTCTAGGCTCTTGTGGGTTCTGTAGACCATTAGCTAGTCTCTGATCAGACACTGTAGATGTTTGTTTTAGTAAGCTTTTTATTCACGTCTGTACACGTCTGGGCATTCCAAATTGCCCAATCCCAAAATTAAAACAAATGGATAAAGTAAGTGAGAACAGGGTAGCTTTTCCAGCTCTGATTTCTAAACATGTTTACGCCTTAATGGAGAGATGGATACATTTATACTAAAATGTTTGCTGAAATGTGAGGGGTGTTCTCACTTTTGTGAAATGCTGTAAGTGAATTTCCTTATTTATCACCTTTTCTACCAAAAATTGTTCACTAATTAAATGGTGACACAAAAGAGTTTTAGGAACCGTTTGTTTTATTCCAACTTGTTTCCTGACCAACGGTTTGCTATTCAGATTATTAAAAACTTCGTATTTAGTATTTTTGGGGCTTGGCACATGTTTTTCCCCATTTTTTGGTGGTTTTGCAAATCTTTTTGACCTGAGTAATGTGTTTCCATCTCTTTTATCACTATCCAGTACTGTAATACTACTGTATTTATATCAATGTGAGATTGAAAGATGTCTGCGATCAGTCAGAATTCATCTCCATCATCATTCCTGTTAATGTAATGATACTTTTTATGAATTCCTTAAAGCGCTTTTGGCACTTGTCTTTTTTAAACACACTTTTGCAAGGCCATGCTTCAGCTTCTTAGATTCTCCTTTATATACTGTGCGCATAAATAAAGCTGTAAGTGGTGTACAGCAGGCGAGGTCTTTATGGGCGTGTGTGTGTGATGAGAGCCAGGAGGATGGTAACAGTGCTCTGTTCTGTCATTTCCAGCTGGTAGTCTTCCACTGAGGACAGCATGATGCTCCTCACTGATGAACAGTGCTGAGGTTAAAAAGAAAATGGAGTGTGTGTGTGTACATCTGGAAGAAAAACGGTTAAGAGAATGGTTAAGAACAAACCAGCTTGATTTTTTTAATAATGTTTATTATTATTTATGTACACTAGTTTATTTATTTCTTTGCCTGTCAGGGTTGGGGTTGTGGGAGGCTGCTTGACATGCTCTGTGCTGGTAGAGACCTACTTGTTGGAACTGATTGGGCTCAGCACTGGTGAATGACAAACACAACCTTCTTGAACAGACTTCCTGAACAGTTTCTTTGATTAATACTGAAGGTGCTGTTTGGACACCCAGACAACAGTATGATAAGATGCTCAGAAATACATAAAGCAAATTTTTGATACATTTTTTTCACTACATCTAGTGAGGGGACCATAGGTAGGTCAGTTCTGAACCTTTTTTTTGTTCATGTTAATCTTCTGTTTTGAGATATATATAATATTCATAAAATTCGTGTGATTTTTTTTTTTTTTACAATATCCCATTCCACATTTAGTCTCCATTTGCTGTTATAATAACCTCCACTCTTCTACAAAGATGTACCTCTAGACTTTGGCATATGTATATATATATATACTTTGGTTTTCTTTGTTTGTTTTTTCTCAGAGTGTAAAGATTTTGACCTACAGAGAGCCGCAGAATGCAGAATACAAAACCTTCGTGTCCCGATTGAAGACAGATGCCAAGAAAATGTTCAACTTCAGCATGGATGACTCGCTGGTAAGCATGGAATTGTTAAGGATAAAAGTGATTAAGAATTAGAAGTGAAAACAGGAGAAAGCTTTAGAGATGAGAGGAAATGTAGCCAAATATCTGTACTATATTTATTTATTTATTTATTTATTCATTTATTCATTTATTTTTGACATTTGTTAATCATGGTTAATGTTGTCTGACAACTTGCTAGAAAATTGTGATTGGTTTCTAAAGTATTAAGAGCATATTTAAAATCTCTATATTTTATGCAAATGGTTTCCGGGAACTTAAAGGTTCATCCTGACTGAGCCATTGTGCTGTACATTTGTGTCAGGTTTCTTCCTTTTTACAGAGATGTTGAAAGGAACTATATTTACTGACGGATAGTGGGGGGTGGTGTCTGGGGCGGTTTGAGCAAGGTTTTTCAAAAGCATGGTGCATCATGTGAATTTGTAGAGACTTTTATAGTGCATATGTTTTAAAATGATTATGTAAAGAGGGATGCTTGTTTTTTAAAGAGGAGATTTTTTAATGGTTATATAGTAAATGAATAGACAAAAAAAAAACGACTGACCTTCCTGCCTCATGTATTAGATTTATATTGAATCCTGTCCTGCTCATATTTTTTTATAATCTATTACACAATGAATCATTTCAGCCTGAGCACAATTTACCGATTTCTCATGGGTCAGCTTGTATAATTCATTATTATGTATCACTCAGCAAAACGAGATTTATTATGAGAATAAAGCGGACTTGAACTGTGACATAGTTTGGAACCTTCTTTTAACATCTGCAAGTCTACAATTTTATACAAGCAGGAAGGTATTTTGCCAGGATCTGGCAACTGTTCCCAGACCGGACTGGAAGCTCATTTCAGTAATGAGACTATGCAACATAATTAAAATCATTTGGAAATAAACAGAAAAGAACGAGAAATGAAAGAAAAGAAAAGAAAAAAAAGTAAAGAAAAGAAAAAAGTGCTTTATACTTGTCACATGTACTTTATAGCACAGTGAAGTTCTGTCTTCACACATCCCAGCGATGTTAGCAGGCTGGGGTCAGAGCACAGGGTCAGCCACTTTACAGCACCCCTGGAGCTCAAGGGCACCAAGTGTGACAGTTTGGCGATACTGGGGCTTGAACCCCTGACTTCCTGTCAGTAGCCCAGAGCCTTAAGCACTATGGTTCCCACCTCCCACTGGTTAAGTTTAAATAATGGTTATTACTGTATACACCGGTGAATTGATTCGTTTTCTATACCAGTTTAGTAACTGTGACAAAAATTACAGGCTTATCCTGACTCACTTGCTGTAATATATTATTGTTTCCATAGCAACAGTGTAGACAGGGACTTGTGTAGCAAAAGCTTCACATAAACAAATTGGAACGAATTGGAAGGAGTCTCCAGTGTCAGCACTTTGTAGCAGTCAAATTGTTGCGGTACAAAAGGAATAAACGCTTCGGAGCATTTATAAGGGTGGCATCTAACACGCATTTTTTATAATCAGGAGAAAATTCATCAAAAAGTTTGTCCTGTCCAAAGTCCATTAAACATATTTTGCTGGACGATAATACTTCGACCACTTTGAGAAACTTGATGAAGGTTTTTCATCAAGTTTGTAATGAGGTTTTTGGAAAAAAATTAATCTTAAGCATCTTATTTAGTTTAATATTTGTATAATTAATCCTTGCATTCACCATGAATATAGCCTTAAAAGCTGCCAAGGCTTTAAGAAAAAAAAAAAAATACAGCACTAAATGTTTACTTCTTTATTTAATGAACTAGCGAGAGTGCCTCATTTCGTATATGCGAGCTAAAAGCGGGATATAGTTTTTTTACTTATTTTTTTAAATCTAGCTTAAAAAAGTATTTTCGTGGGCATGAATGTTATCAATGGAAATGTCTGTTGGAAACTGGAGGCATAAACAGACTCGGAGATTGTATTAAATCATTTTTATTTCGGTTTCAAAGTAATGTTACATCTCTCCCGTTCTTGGTGTGTCTTCCAAGCACTCGATATTAACCCGAAACATCAGGCCAGACCTGAAGGGTTTTTGCCCATTGGCTCCATTCGACACCTCCACAGGGAACACAATGGCTCTTTGTTTTTCCCAGAGATCTGAAACCATTCAGGAGGCCAACGTTGAGAAACATACTGGCGTTCCTTTATTCGGGCTCCAGCGCTGTGTGTTCCCTCAGCATACGCTGAAACAGAACATCAGAGGGAATAAATGTCATTGAATCAATTTCCTGTGTAGCAGTGGATTTTGTGATATTGTGTGACAATCTTTGTAAATATGGCATGCACTTTTTAGAGTTTAGCGTACATTGTTTTATTTTATTTTGCATTGCACTGATTACACTACAATTACACTACAAATGTGTACATCACAATGTCTACATTCATATGAGCTTTAAGGATATTTAAATGTCTACAATAAAATGTTTGCATGTGTGTATTTAGTATCAAATTGCAATATATTATGATTTATGAGGGAAAGTACATTCCTTTATACACACATTTATAGAGAGACTGTATGGATTTGTATGTGCTTTTTGAACATTCCATTCTACATTAAGCCCCCATGTTGCTGTTATAATAACCTTCAATCTTCTGGGAAGATGTTCCACTAGATTTGTGTGGAGATTTGTGCTAGTAAAATCTATAGGGTGAAAAAATAATAATAATATGGTGGTAAAATCAGTTAATGATGTAGGTGAGGTGAGGAGGCCTGGAGTGCAGTCAGCAATCACCTTCATCCCAGAGGTGTTCAATAGGGTTGAGATCTGAGCTCTATCGCAGGAGATCTTCCACTCCAAGCAATGTTAAGCATATCTTCCTGGAGCTGGATTTGTGCACAGGTTTGGGTCTTCTAGAAAATCTAATGCTACTACAGCAAAAGAAATTCTATAACAGTTATTTGGCTCCAACTTTGTGTTTGGGGAAGAACCACATACTGTGGCTATGGTCCTGAAAAGTCCAATACTTTTGTTTATATATGTTTTTTTGTTTTTTTTTTAAGCAAAATTGTCTGTTTTTAAATCATGAAAATATCTATATAAAGAGAAGATTTTACCCTGGTCAGAAGCACTAATGGAAATCCTAATGAAGTGCTTTGTGAGCAGGCCCTCAAATGACTTCTCTCTCACTCACTTATGAATTTAATTATCAAGTACGTATTCACCAAATGTATTAATTCAGAGTGTATATCAAATTAAATATGTAATAGGTTTTTTTTTAAATTATTATAACAGAAATGACTGTTTTAATAGATTCAAAAACCCAGGTTGATTACAATATTTCCCCAAGCATTTCATACCTTTTTTTTACTACAGCAATTTGTTATTTGCCATATCTTTTATTAATTATAAGTGAACACATCATAGTTTATCCTTTTACAGTTTACGTTCTCGGTCACCCAGCTTCTAATGAGAAACACCACCATCATTCTTCTAATGAGAATACGCCCTGTTTGCCCTGATCACAGTCATTACCAATTCTTGTTTTTCTATGCTTGATATTTTGTTTATGATCTGGTTTTCATTATAGGCATTTGCTCCTGTTTCGGTCCTGTTGTCTGCTAATCGCCTGACTTTTATTCACATTTTGGATTCGCCTGTTATCGTTTTATTAGAACATTTCTCAAAACGGCGAGTTGCAGCTTCAAATCTGTCTGTTATAACGTCGCCGACGCACTTTACATTTATTTTAAATAAATGAGGGGTATATAAATTACAACATGCAATTATACAGTGTTCTGAGGGTTAGCGTATAATCTTACGCCTGTGCGAAATGTGGTTTTCCATAGCCAGTGGCTCTTAATTCATATTCGACAGGCCTGCTTTTTGTCTATAAGGATTTGCAGAGGCAGCATTTGTTTATTATTAATAAGACAGAATCGAATGGCGGATGTCGAATTAGTCGAGAGTGGCTCCGACCGAATGAGCGTGGGAGTCTGGAGCTGTGGCAGCCGTTACAGGAAACAAGGGAGTAAGGGCAGGAAAGTAAGACAGCTGAGGAAAGAAATGCAGGTAATGAAGTGACAGGAAGTGTTGGTAAGCAGGCATGAGGCCTCCGATGCGGGATACTTAATTAAAGTCGAGGCGATTTGAACAAATCAAGGTCAATTAAAGTCAGGGACACAAATTGGAATGGCAATCAGGAGTAAAGAATGAAGTAATCAGAGATGACACAGGTGCGATACAGACGGGGGAATAAGCGCTTGCCTGATGTTGAGACACAAGGGTGAAAATGTGACATGACAATGAGATGAAGCAGGTCCAGATTTGTGTCATGTGTGTAGGGATCGTGACACGAGCCGCATTTTCTCCGACACTTATTCCTCGGGTTCTGTTCCATATGCTCAGGCATGTCTCATTAGGTCTCTTACTAAAATGTCATCCGCGTCCCAAATGGCTGAATCTACGTGATAGCATTAGCGTCAATGTTTTGACTTTAAATGGTTCAGCTTTGATTTTAATTGCATTGCCTATGTATGTATATCGGATTTGTTTAGTGTCCATGTGCAGTCTTAACTCTCAGTCAGTCAGACTAGCTAGTACGTAGCTAGTTAGCAATAAAAATAGCACAGTGTTGATTGTTATTTCATCACACATCTTTACCTCACATTATTTTTATGCTAATCAGTCCATAAATAATGACCATACACTGTGATCGTTAGACGTTTCTTGATAAATCTGGTTGTAGAAACTGAACTATGAGAATAAATCAGTTTTTTCAGTAACCACCAACCTTTTGGTCCATGTATGTTGCATTCCTCAGTTTCCGATTTTGAAAATATTTTAAATACACTTGGTTTAAAAACCAAGTAATTGGTTAATAAACCAAGTGTATTTAAAATATTTTCAAAATCGGAAACTGAGGAATGCAACATACATGGACCAAAAGGTTGGTGGTTACTGAGGTTCACTCCAAGAGGTTCATATGGATCACTATGTGCTTTTTAAAAGCAAGGAGAGAATAACAGTAAATGGAGTCAGACACATTTCCTCTTATTATATTGGTATTCTGTGCACATTTCAGAACAAGCCGAAACAACCCTACCCCATCTTGCCCTTCCCTGCCCTTCCCTGCCCCACCCCACCTTATATATAACTCCTGTTCTATTATACTGTCTGCAATCTCTGAATACAGTAAGTTACCCTAGTTTATATCATAATATTTAAATGGCTCCAGATTGGACATTTCTTCCTAAGAAAAGACTGCCAGTGAAATGTACTTTTACTTCCAGGTTTGGATGTTACTTTGGAAAGTCATTTTCTCATTTTTTTTTGTGTTTACAAACAATAAAAAGCAGATTTCTCCCTTTTCTGCTTTCCATTTTAAATAAAAAAAAGGAATGAAGGCACATTTTCTTTTTCTGTTGTGAATAAAAAAGCGAATGAATGCAGCGTACATGAGCCCTGCTTAAAATGTAAACTTTATTTATAATTCATTTCATTGAAACCACGTACCATGTGTGGAGAGCCGATACTAGTAATCATACACACCAGGGTGATAGATACTGAGTTAAAAAAAGGAGATAATAGTAATAATAATTTCAAAATAAACTGTAACATCTGTGTGTGTATGTATTTGTTTGGTCGAGGTAAAACTTTATACCGTTAAATGATCTCGTTTAGTGCATTTAAACAAAAGGAGCATGCATGCGTCTTTTAAAAACCATTAAAGTCTCAGTAAATCCAAACCTTTTACAGGCTTTTTATATGAAGAAATTTCACAATATATATGACATTTTTCAGTATCTTGTGACAAATACTTTGAGTTACATTTTAATAAACAGTTTTAAAACACAACAACATTTGCATAGATATTTTTAAAGTCTCTTCCACTAGTCAGGTATCAGCCGTCATTAAGACTAATTTTAATAATAATAAAAATAATAATGAATTTTAGCTCGAAGTGCTTTAGATGTCAAAACAAGGAACAAATAACACATCCGGAGCAAAAAGCAATTAACAGAAAAAATTTAAAGGTAAAATTAGATATACAATTAAAGTTTAACTACCGGACTATAAAGCGCACCCTTATATAAGCCGCACCCACTGAATTTTACAAAAATGTCTACACTGAAACTAATGAACTTTACACAGGCTTTACCGAAAGAGAGTGTCTGTTACACGGTGTAACGGGTGAAATATGTTGTGGCTCCTTTAAGAGCAGAGCGGCATTTTGGGAACAGCACGTCACTGCATTCTTCCGGTATTACTGCGTGTGTGTAAGACTGAGGATTATGTCCTTATTATTTTCTGATGGTCATTTCTAAGTTTCTTTGACTAACCCATAACGCTGTTGCCAAGAAAAATAAAAAAGCACGAGTTTTGGAAACCTGTCTGTGCCTATATGATTTCTGTTGCAACTGGAGTTAGCGAGCTCTCCCTTCACCCAGACTCAACGCGCTACAACGGCTTGTATCTAAACAGTAGCCTACCAAGTAAGTAATTGTTCACTGTCTTCCTCCTTCCTTTTACAACTACAGTACTTCTCTCGGGAGTTTATCTTTTGGCATCGTCGTGCGTTTAAAAATCAACACCGGTGAAAGTTTTTTCTCCCGAAGCCGTGCAGCTCAGAACACAGGTGAGGTGCGTTTTTTCGTTTCCGTTCGGAAATTTCATTGGTCTAATGTTATGTCGCTCACGTTTTTAGATTGAAGTTTGTGAAACCGCGAAAACCCAAGGAAAAATCCATAAATTTGCCGCTTCGTTGTTTAAGCCGCGGGGTTCAAAACGTGGGAAAAAAGTAGCGGCTTATAGTCCGAAAAATACAGTAACATAAAAAATTTTATTAGAAGTTAAATTAAAAAGCGTAATAATATATGAATCAAAAGTTAGATGGGAAACATATGTCATAGGCTTTTTGAAAATCGGAAAGTTTGACAATTAAACTGAAAGCAGCTCCAACTAAATGTGTATACTTTTTGTATTTGTGTAGAGCTTTAAATTGTCCAAAAACAGACGGAACTCAATAGATGTATATGTGAATATATATTTTCTGGTATCTCAGATTAGTCCCTATACAATTATTGGAAAAAGAAAGTTTGAGAGGAACCAGAGTTAAGAGAAAACCTTTTCTCGTCTGTGTGTCATTTATTATAGTAGAGATTTTCAACAATTTCAATTCAATTCCATTCATTTTTATTTGTATGCCACGTTTAACAATGGACATTGTCTCAAAGCAGCTTTACACAGATAATGCCTTAATAAATAATGAATAACAATGTTCTTTATAAGTGTAAATTTGTCCCTAATGAGCAAACCAGTGGCGACTGTAGCAAGGAAAAACTTCCTGTTGATGGAAACCAATTTGTTGATTTGTCAAACTGTTCATGACAGTTACAGCCCATAAGCCACTTTAGCAAATTGTTCATATTAATTTCAGTCCAAATCAATCTTCACAGTTCTTGAATTTAACCCTCCAATAAACATATGTTAAAGAACATATTTTGAAACTTTTTAAAAGAAGGTGCTCAAAATACTTCAAAGCATTTCAAAGCTGCAGAATCTTTGTCCATTTTTCCAGCGAAGGTGACATGAAGTCTGAGTGATGGCCAAGGCTGAGAGATTTTGGCTTTTTCAGGCTGTCAGGAAAACCATTTTTGTAGCTGGTTTGTCAGAGTCATGTAATGGCAGGTAGAAAAAAAGAAGCCCAGAACGCAGTGTCTCCTGATTCCCGGTGGAACTTAAACCATCAACCCGAAATACCCTGCAATAGTCATCACACTATAATGGCAGACTTATTTCTTTTTCCTCTTTACATATTTTTAGCCACTTTTTGTCGGAATTCCAGATGTTAAATTAACAGATTCTGTAATCTGTAAATACATTATCTCACAAAAGTCAGTACACCCCTCACATTTCAGCAACCATTTTAGTATCTTCTCAAGGGACAATACTATAGAAATGAAGGTTTTACAGTTATTTTTAGAAGACTGTAAATCTGTACTGCTATACAAGCTGCACATTGACTACTCAAAAATATATCCATGTGTAATGTCCCTTGAAAAGATTTTTGTGAAATACTATATATTCAATTATTAGACATATTATATATATATATATATATATATATATATATATATATATATATATATATATATATATATTTTATTATTTTATATACATTTAATATACAGTGTACATGTTTGTATGTACCGTATTTTTCGCTAAGCCGCTACTTTTTCCCTACGTTTTGAACCCCGCGGCTTAAACAACGAAGCGGCTAATTATGGATTTTTCCTGGATTTTTCCCGGTTTCACAAAATTCAAGCCAAAAAACTGAGCGACATAACCTTAGACCAATGAAATTTCCGAACGGAAACGAAAAAAACGCACCTCACCTGTGTTCCGAGCTGCACGGCATCGGGAGAAAAGCTTCCACCGGGTGATTTTTAAACGCACGACGATGCCAAAAGATAAACTCTGGAGAGAAATAGTTGTGAAAGGAAGGAGGAAGACAGTGAACAATGACTTACTTGGTAGGCTACTGTTTAGATACAAGCCGTTGTAGCGCGTTGAGTCTGGGTGAAGGGAGAGCTCGCTAACTCCAGTTGCAACAGAAATCATATAAGCACAGACAGGTTTCCAAAACTCGTGCTTTTTTTATTTTTCTTGGCAACAGCGTTACGGGTTAGTCAAAGAAACTTAGAAATGAGCATCAGAAAATGATAAGGACATATTCCTCGTCTTGAACACACGCAGTAATACCGGTAAATGCAGTGGCATGCTATTCCCAAAATACCGCTATGCTCCTAAAGGAAGCGCAACATATTTCACCCGTTACACCGTGTGTAACGTGTCTTTCGTTAAAGCCTGTGTAAAGTTCATTAGTGTAGACACCTGCGGCTTATAGACAGGTGCGGCTTATTTATGTTCAAAATAAAAAATATTTGTAAAATTCAGTGGGTGCGGCTTATATACGGGTGCGCTTTATAGTCCGGAAATTACGGTATATATATATATATATATATATATATATAAAGTGGCACGTCAAAACAGCCATATCAAGTTTGGAGTTCGGAGGATTCACAACCAGAATTTAACACATCCGGTGTTCACAACTAACTAAGGTTACATTATTAAGATTAAATTGAGTTTCTGTGGCCGTCCTGTCGGCTTATTCTGGTTCAGGCTGAAAGTTCTAGGGGATCAGCCTTCTCTAAAATGCTTAAACGAACCTGTGTGATATTATACTCTGACTCTGTCTTACGCATTGCCTGACTGCCTTGATATGTGGCACCAGTGAATCCAGGTTTTAATGTAATCCTGTGGATAGAATCGAATGCTAACACTGTATATAGAAAGTAATGATGATGATGATGATCCTGATTTAGCCTGGGTTAAAAACTTGTTCTTGTTGCTCCCTTCTCACTCACCTTTTCCATTAATGTCTCCTTTTCTGCCATATATTAGCATTTCATTTACTCTCTCTTTCTCTCTCTTTCTCTCTCTTTCTCTCTCTCTCTCTCTCTCTCTCTCTCTCTCTCTCTCTCTCTTTCTGTCACACACACATGTTCAATGTGCATGAGTCCATGCAGCAGATGTCTATAGTTGCCATAGCAACTTCACTTTTTCATCTCCCCATTCGTTCCCTCTCTCTCTCTCTCTCTCTCTCTCTCTCTCTCTCTCTCTCTCTCTCTATCTATCTATCTTTCTCTCACACTCTCTTCCTCTCTCCAGTTGCTCTTTTTGGAAGCACCTCTTTCTTTGCCCCCCTCTCTCCTTTACGTTCCACTGCTTGTTCTGTCAAGGAGTGGAAGCATCAATTCGCCACTGTTCTGCTTCCACTCCGAGTTGTGCAGAAACCGCTGATGCCAAACTTAGTCTTGCGTTCGTACCTTCAGCAAAGAAAAACGCCAAACACAGATAAGGAGTGAAACAGTATGATAATAACAGCACAAGTTTAACCTTCTATCTACTACGCACATTCAATTTAAAACTTAAAATATATACATATACTATATGGCAACCATCAAACCTATTTTCTTCCTGTTGAATATCACATTTCTGTTAGAATCCCATTGCTGCTATAAGAAACTCCACTCTTCTGGGAAGCCCCCCGCTAGATTTTGGAGCATAGCTGTAGGGATTCGTGATCATTCATTAGTAAAGAGCATTAGTAAAACCAGTTACTAATGTTAGATGAGACGAAGAGGCTCCAGTTCCAGTTCATCCCGAAAGTGTTTAATAGGGTTGAAGAGGTCAAAGGTCTGTGCAGGACACACCATGTCTTCATGGAGCTCAGTCAATGCAGGAGCATAGTGAAGCTGGAACAGGTTTGGGATCCAGTGATGGGAAAATATGATCTACAATTCTGTGTTTTAAAAAGTTTGGAGAACATGGTGTAAGGTGTCCACAAATTTGACTATGTAGTGTACAGTTTGGTACAGAGGCGCTCTAACAGACCTGGTATAACACTGAGGAACCTGTGATTTAATACAGTAAGAAAACAATGTGAGAGAACTTTTTACCTCACACTGTGCTCTTATAGGAAAAGAACCCTTGCAGTTTATTATTAGCTTTAAATTATGTGCAGCTTCCACTATACAAGTCCCTGTGTGAGAGCTGTTACTATAGAAACCGAAACATATAGGAGCGATCGTATAACCTTATAATTTTACGGTACAGCCGTTACTACAGCATGTTAGAATAATGTAACCGTGCTGAAATATGATTGTTTTTGTGTTTAACTCACAATAGACCCCAAATGAATGTGCATACATATACAATTACAGAATGGATAAGTAAGTGAGTGTGGATAAGTAAATGTGTGTGTGTGTGTGTGTGTGTGAGAGAGAGAGCTAGAACATAAAAAACAAAACAAAAAAAAAACGCTGAGCTCTGGATATACAGACCCCCAGCTGGGCCCTCCTGCTGTAAACCACATGTGGATGTTCAGTTCAATCCAGCTGTTGCCTTACGTAAATAAATAAATAACAAATGTGAGATTGATGTGTGCGTGGCAGTTCCACTTTCAGCACCTGGATATTAATGCACATATAATCTTGACCTCCCTTGTAGTTTTTCGCCTGCTGGAGCAAATAATGGATAGGTGGTTTTTTGTTTCATTTTTGTTTTCCCCAGCTTGAGTAGGCTTTCGATGAAGTTGGCAATCCAGAAGCCACTCGGAGTTGAGTAATAGCCCTGTGTGTTTTGCTTCAGGGTTCTGTCATCTCCCATATTTTTCTCATTCATCAGTAGTGATTAAGAATGGAAACAAGCGTGCTGGCATGAGGGAATGAGGGAACGGGAACGTTGAATCATTGATGTAATCGGGCAATGAGCTGAGGGAAAGAGATGATAAAAAAAAAAAA
>JAAIIK010000100.1:448240-470986 GCA_014706435.1 Silurus glanis
CACACACACACACACACACACACACACACACACACACACACACACACTTATCTAATGGCTTAGCAGTAGAGCTCCCATAGGGGGCCATGGTATTGAACCTCCATTACTTTAAGTGCTTTCTGTCTCTCTCTCTCTCTCTCTCTCTCTCTCTCTCTCTCTCTCTCTGTCTATCCTTCATGGTTAATAAATCTCCTTCTGGCCTCTGATCTGATTTCAGATCAATAGATGTCCAGATGGAAACCCTTCTATTAGTGTTGTTTTTGTACTAAAAAAGCACAAATTTTGATACTGAGAAGCCCAAATCCAATCCACAATCATGTGCACTGATTTCAAATATATATATATATAATATATAATTTCGGTTTGACCCTTTTTTTAAAAAATGTAAATAAATATATATAAATGAGGCGATTAAAACCTAAAAAAAACAAAAATTAAAACCTTCAACACGACGTCCTTTCTTTACTCTATATATAAAAAACGTACCGCCAGCGAAAATGTATTTTTAATCACAAAACCTTTGTTTTACTGATGCGCCACGTTTCAAATCAAGCACCAAAATCCGCCATTCAGTTTGAGGAAGAACCACATATGGCTGTTCATTTCCCAATAACTTTGTCTATATAGTGAAAATCGAATACATTTCCATATACAAAATACAAAATAAGCTACGTCACTGTATTCTGTACCACACACTTGTATAATTGTGCACATTCGAGATCAAAACTCAATTCATTATGATCAGGGGAATTCTGTACATCATTTGGAAGTATTGCTAGCTTTTTGGGAAATGTTTTCCTCTTTCAGAACTTTGGTTGTCTTGTGTAATTACATGCATTAATACTAAAACTCTGACAGGTTTAATAGGTTTCCATTCAGTTCGCTCAAGGAATCGATTTCATATGTAAGAATGCGTGTGTTATATTTAGAGGGTTTGTCTGAGAAAAATGCAGATCATTTACATTCTTTTCCCGGAGTTTCAGGAAAGGAAAAAAGGTGCTTTATGTTTGTCATATTTACTTTATAGCACAGTGAAGAGAATTCTTTCTTCATGTATTCCAGCGATGTTAGAAAGCTGGGGTCAGCCATGATACAGTGCCCCTGGAGCACAGAGATTTGAGGGCCTTGTATAAGGGCTCCAAGATTGGCAGTATATCAATACCGGGGCTTGAACTCCCAACCTGATCAGGAACCCAGAGCCTTAACCACTAAGCTACCACCACTAAGTCTGCCACAAATTTAGCAAAGTATTGATATTCCACAATTCGATTAGCTCTCATTTTACACCAGGTTTGATTCGATTTGGCTGCCGGAGTGCATTTTGAAACCCAAATGTTCTGCTGGATCAGAGGCTAATTTGTTATTAAAGCACGAACCGCAGTAACTCTAATCACAAGCCAATATTTGATTGTTGTCACTAACGACTGAGTTGATTATGTTGTTTTCGAATGTCATGCTTTGGGGTGCCTTTTTGTTATTGCATGCCAAATGTGCAATTTGTGCAGAATGAGAACGCATGTAGGGATTTTGGCAAAAAAAAAAATATCGAGCTCGAGCATTTTACAGAAGCTGCAAATGTCAGGCTTCGAGAAAAAACAACAACTTGTGGGCCACTTGTGGTATCTGCCAATTCGTACACTTCAGGCTCGACCAAATGCTCCTGATTAGGCATCACGAGATCTCTGCAGTGTCATATCTTGACCTACGAACCTCCCCTGGGTTCCGACATGTGCTTTTGGCTTTAAGTTGCCATGTGTTAGCGTTTTAGCGCTCTGTCCCTAAGCTTAGAAGCTCTCGCTGTGCGGTTGGCGATTGAAAGTTGTCTTGAACAGCAAATTAGAAAAATATTATTAGCATAGATTTATTTTTTTTCATTCTCAGAAAAACGTTTTCAGAGATGGAGGCCTGCTAAAGTTTCAAGTTTAAAGTTTACAGCGATCCTGCTCTGCTTTCTTATGCAGGAGTTCAGAGCCAAAAATCCTGATCATGAACCTCTCGGTTTTTTGTTTTCTTTTTTAGAATGAAGACATATCATTTTACACCGCAGGACTGTCTTCATTGTGATTAAACAAATGCTGTTGACTGATATTGCAACATATAAGGGCTGGAACTAGTCTCCAGGCTTGAAGATGTCTTTGTAAACGTCAGAGATCAAGCTAAAGGTGTAGGTGTACACTTATCAGGCATAACTTTATGACCACCTGCATAATATTAAGTTGGTCCCCCTTTTGCTTCCAAAACAGTTCAGACCCGTCGAGCATCAACAGCATGAACTTCTTCAGCAGTTTGAGCTACAGAAGCTCGTCTGTTAGATCGGACCACACGGACCAGCCTTTGCTCCCCATGTGCATCAATGAGCCTCGGCCGAACACGACCCTGTCGCCGGTTCAGCACTGTTCCTTTTTTGGAGCACTTTTGATAGATATTGACCACTGCAGACCAGGAACAGCCCACAAGAGCTGCAGTTTTGGAGATGCTCTGACCCAGTCGTCTAGACGTCCCAATTTTTTTAACTCGCTCAAATCCTTGCGCTCACCCATTTTTCCTGCTTCTAACACGTCAACTTTGAGGACAAAATGTTCACTTGCAGCCTAATAAATCCCACCCACTAACAGGTGCCATGATGAGATGAAGAGATAATCAGTGTTTTTCACTTCACCTTTCATAATGTTATAATTTCGAGGAGCATCTAATTACTTACCACCATGCAAACACAAGCACTTCTGTGTCACTGTCACAAGTGCTTTCCTTCTTGGCCATTTGAGTGCCACAGAACCTCATGTTCCAGCACATTAGTTATGAAATGAACTGAAAATCACATCCAGTGCACACATGAGCGCAGAGCCAAACAGGGAAAAAAATTGCATCCATGTCTGATTACTTATCTTATAGACAACGCTGCAGTACCTTCCTCAGGCTCGTACAGATTATATAGAAAACCTACTGTCGGAAGAATTTACGACAATTAAATGTATTAATAAT
The DNA here is from genome assembly GCA_014706435.1 of Silurus glanis. Lineage (NCBI taxonomy): Eukaryota > Metazoa > Chordata > Actinopteri > Siluriformes > Siluridae > Silurus > Silurus glanis. The sequence continues at coordinate 451,223 of JAAIIK010000100.1, forward strand.
AGAGAGATTATAGGTATCATCCATAAAGTCAGGTTCTGTTTGGACAAGTCAGTGTTTTAAAACCCCAGTTGGCTATTCCATGGACCGGACAGTTTCATTTGATGTGAAAGCAAATCCCCTAGCTGTTTCTGCACCATTCTTTTCATCCGAGAGCCCATTTTTCTTTCTCTCTTGGGTTTATTGGAGTCAATGGGATCAGTTTTCACACGGCGCTTCCACTTCTCAGATATCTCCATAACCCAATCTTGCTTGTAGCACGTTCTAACCGTTGACCCCCTGCACCCTCGCCGAGTCGGTGTGTGTGCAATGAGGACATCCTGTAGCCGTGACATGTTTTCCTAAACCCATGTTCCCCACCCTGTCCTCTCTCTCTGCCTCGCTCAGATTTCACTCGGGAGAGGGAATCTGAGCACGGCCCAGGAGTCAAGCGTCACTCGCCCTCCCTGCTTCTATGCGCTTATTAGATTAGTCGCCAGCTGAGGCCAACATGCAGCACTTCCTGTGACAGACGCTCCCTTCCTGTGAGGAGACCTTTGGCACAGAACTAGGCCTCGACTTTATTTTCCTCAGCGCCTAATTGTTTTCAGTTGTGTGCGGACGCGGAATGGTACTCACCAGCCAACATTCGGGCCCTTGACGTTTAAACGCACGAGAAATTCCTGGAGCGCTTCTGTCGCGAAGGGTGCGACTTTTAATCTTCCACATGCTTTCTAGCTCGCCTTTATCCACAGTCCCGGATTCTTTTGGATGTCATTGTCACTTTGGGATTGCCAAACATTTCACAAATGCTCTTGATCTCCTGCAAATCATGTTTGGTTTGTTTTTCAATCCAGACAGCACACAAGGTCTTAGCTATTGACAAGTATCAAACTCAAACAGATGTTCATGTACACAATACGTCACCTTGTCATGCTTTACAGTGAACACTGGTCCTACTTGCATCTTGCATTTAGTGCAGTTTTGTCTCTGGGATGTTTGTAAACATTGGAGACAATTGTCTGACTGAATTCTGCATGTTGAAATTTATTTTTTCTTTATACCATCCGCTATCTGAATGCTCAATTCTGATTGGCTGGAAGGTTTGCATTCAAACCATTTAAAAAACGCACTTAAATAATGTCTGATTTATAAACATCTATAACCATACTAGTCTACATTTACATACAGGGTGAAACAGATTTTGTAAACGTTTCCTGGTTACGCCAGTGTTCTTGAATCCTTAACTCTGATTGGTCAGAATCTGTTGTTGTTTTTTCTGTAACAGCAGCTCTGTCAGTACTTATTAGGGGTGTTCTTATACGGGTGTACTTACACTTAACAGTACACTTGTTTGTACAAAATTTCGTCTAGCAATATGCTCATTTTAATACTCAATTTAATCAATATAATAAAAATAATAAAAATACAAAATTTGATTTATACTATTTTATATCTTTACTTTTGTTATTTAAAACCAAGCAGGCATTTTATTTACAATTGTTTTATTCGTACTGTTATAATGTCTTAATGTTATGCCTGGTCGATGTATAGTAATTAAATTTTTATTTATTCATTTATTTTTGCTAATTTGTCTGTTTAAATGCGAAAAAAGTTTCTTGTGTGTTGATATAATATAAACTGACACTCACGCGGTTCTGAACGATTTTAGATCAGACGCTTCCACCAGAGCTGTTCTATGGCTCGAAATTCTTGGCATTGCCCAAAGACGATTCTTTGTGAACCGCTTCCAAATGCCTGACTGACTCGCCTGGGAGGAAACGAGGACGTAGCGAAGTGTCAACCGACTCGTTTCTATCCAGCATGATTTATTAACGGTGACGGTTTTTACAGGACGTTTAATAATAGTTTAACCACAAGTAACATCCTCTATTTTTTTTACTTTCAGCTCAGCTTCTGGATCTAAGTTAGTTAGATACTAGCTATCAAACTGGAGACTAGCTGTAGATACATCTGTACATACATCAGCTTTTTATGTTAACGTTAAGCACTTACAAAAAAGTAGAATAATAGATTAAACCTGATGTTGTTTGGACTGCAAGTATAGTTTCTTGTGAAGCTTTACAACCATAATGCTAGCTTTATTTATCTGAACTAGCAACTGATCTCAGGTTTCTTTTGCTTACAAAATTTATTTTCGGTCATTGATCTGTCTACGTTTTATCATTTGCAGTCTTTTACTTAAGTTTACTTGAATATATGTACTTCGAAATGCTATGTATTACGTATCCCAATTTTCTTTGTGAGCCTAAATAATTTTTGCTGTTAAATCTGTCTCAATGGTGATCCATTTTAAAAAGGCAACTCAAACTCCTGTTTCCCTTATACCCCTGATCAGCAGGAAATACAGTCCATTCAGCAGCAAAGCGTGATGTCCTTATCGAGCTGAAAGCACACACCGGATCCTCTGGACCTTGCCTCATAGATCAAGCTGAGACGGCAATCAAGAGAGCCGTCTCGCTCTTTAATGATTCGGCTTCGGCTTCATTCTAGCAGTCTGGTCCAAATCTCTAAATTCTAATTCTGGAAGAAAAGTCTTTGATTTTACTAGGTGAGACCCCGAATAGTCGAAGATTCGATGCTTCGACTATCAATCCCAAAGTCGAATCTTCGCAGAGGTGTTATGAAATAAGGATCATACCATTTTGCTTATATGGGGGTGCTCAATGTCTGATTTCACATAGAACTACCAGTTTTCTCTCTTAACAAGTTAGTATACATCATATTATGATAATACTGCAAATAAAAAGTGTGTAAAGAAGCTTTGGATAAATATATATTAACGTGTGTGAGTAAAACAACCCCCCTGTGACAGATTAAAGTTTCATTGCCAAGGGGAAGTGGTAGCTCAGTGGTTAAGATTCTGGGTTACTGATCGGAAGCTCGCGGGTTCAAATGCGATAATACCGGGAGGGAAACAAGCCAACACACTGAGAGGGTCTTTTCTGAGACAAAAGCGCCAGCTCTCATACGGTCTAGTAACAGGGAGTATAAGCTTAAAGCATTTGCATTGCATTAAAATTACACCGATCAGGAATAACATTGTCATTATAGCATTATAAGCGGTGAAGTGAATAACACTGATTATCACTTCATCATGACACCTGTTAGTGGGTGGGATTCATTAGGCAGCAAGTGAACATTTTGTCCTCAAAGTTGACGTGTTAGAAGCAGGAAAAATGGGTGAGCACAAGGATTTGAGAGCAACTCCAAAACTGCAGCTCTTGTGGGATGTTCCCGGTTTATTGTGCTCAGAGTCTATCAAAAGTGCTCCAAGAAAGGAACAGTGGTGAACTGGTGACAGGGTCATGGCTGATTGATTTACATGGGGAGCAAAGGCTGGTCCGTGTGGTCCGATCCAACAGACTCCTGTAGCTCAAATTGCTGAAGGAGTTAATGATGTTATTTCGATGGGTCAGAATTGTTTTGGCAGCAAAAAAGGGGGCCAATACAATATTAGGGAGGTGGTCATTAATGCCTGATTGGTGTATCATCATACTGTATGAATCGATTACACAAGGTCACATCACTTATCGAAAAACCAGCACCTTTATGTTTAGCTAGTCCTGCAGAAATTATAGTATTATAATATTTACTTATAAAAGTAAAACCTCAGTTTAAAGTTGCTTCAAATGAAACAGTTCATTGTATTATAACCAACACGGCCTAAAGGAAACACACACACTCACAATCCACCAACTTCTAATGAGACCCACCTGTTTTCAATTACACACATTTGTCTTGCTGACGGTTTCATTCATTCACAGAAATACTGTTAAGTATCAGCCCCATTTGATTTATTCTCAGTCTGCTCTCAGTGTTTCTGCCTCTGCTTTTGATTTCTTGTCTTTGGATTCTTCCTGTATGTTGGTTGCTGATCGCCTGACTCTTCGCCCGCCTTGGACTTTGATATTTGAGTTACGTTTTGGATTTGTTCGAAAGCATTTCAGTAAAAACGCCCTAAACTGCATTTCCACTGTATTACATGTCAGGATTTTGATTCTGTCAAAGCACAGGAGTGGCGAATTTTTACAGAAGGAACATTTAGAACATTTAGTTTTAATCTGAATATTCAAATATTTTTTATTAAAGCTAATCCAAAATATGTAGTCAGAGTATATTAACGGAGTTGGACGCAAATCCATAATAAGTTCATTTTAATAAGCAGCTACAGCATGACTAGGAGCAAGGAATGCAGAATGACCACAAAGGACGATTCCTCAGGAATCTAAGTCTAAAATATTGTCAGGTTATGCAATAATTTTACCTTGTGTATGTGTGAACATAGTACAGATGATTTGCTTTAATAGAAAATAAATCAGTGATAGGGTGGTGATTGGGGGCCTGTCTTAAAGAGGTATTCACTGTTCTTCACCACTGTTCTTCACCACCCTGATGTGGATTCTTCTCGAATAAGGCACATTCTGAAGCACTATGACCTGCACTGGATGGCAGACCACTCAGGATGTGTTTCTACCTCACACCTATTGTTCCCCAGGAGAGACTCCGGCTCGAGCACAACCCTGACCAGGATAAAGCGTATTGTAAAAGATGAACGGATGAATGATCTTTAGAAGAGGTCGTCGGATCGGGGGCTCGCTCTGTCCTTTCCAAATGTCAATCTGATATTGCAGTACCTACAGCTTGAGCGATGCATGCATGTGTTTTGTGTGTACGTGTTGGTTATGATGTTTTACTACTTCTACATATGTGGTTCCTCTGTTATTGTAAATTACCTACATTTACATTTATTTATTTGGCTTTTTGTCTAAAGAGACTTACAGTTGAAGAAACAAGCGATTTGTCATAAGATACCAGTAAACACCCATTATACAAGGTTTTAGTCGTCGTTCAAAATAGTAAAAGCTTGGACAGGAAGGGAGAATGAGATTAATAAGGTGAATAGAATGCAGTTGGAAGTTTATTTCCATCTGCACAGGTACATTGCAGTACATGTACATTGGAATTCTTGTGCATTTCTCAGGTTTAGACACAAAAGGTTTACACAGTATTTGCACAAAATAGACTTTCTCATTCAAATGTACATTGATCAGGTATAACATTATGACCACCTGCCTTATATTGTGTTGGTCCTCTTTTGCTGCCAAAACAGTCGTGACCCGTCGAGCATTAACAGCATTAACTTCTTCAGCAGTTTGGGCTACAGGAGCTCGTCTGTTGGCTCGGACCACATGGACCAGCCTTTGCTCCTCACGTTCCCTGTGACCCTGTTTACTACTGTTCCTTTCTTGGACCACTACTGATAGACCACTGCAGACATCCCACAAGAGCTGCAGTTTTGGAGATGCTCTGACCCAGTCGTTTAGCCGTCACTATTCGTCAAATCCTTGCGTTTGCCCATTTTTCCTGCTTCTAACATGTCAACTTTGAGGACAAAATACTGCCTGATAAATCCCACCCACTTAACAGGTGCCATGAAGAAGAGGTAATCAGTGTTATTCACACCATGGAATAATGTCATAATGTTATGCCTGTATAATACATTATGAAAGTAGTGAAATAATATTGCACATTGTGTAAATAAATAATATCGCACATTGTTAACTATACATAAGTAAAGTTGCAATAATATTGATTCAGCTGTCTCAGTCCCTGAGAGGATTCCGTGCCTTTCTGTGATGGGACCATGAGCCACCACTCATTTTTCCAACCGCGGCCTACTAGCAAAGATTTCCCAATGGAGAATATATTCATTACTTAGTTTATCAATCCAGCAAGCCGAACAGTGGTACATTGTCAGTCTTGAGATCAGAACTCATTAGCAGGATAAACTGTGTGTCATAACATTAAACCTGTTTTGTATCAAAATGCACATATTTAACCTCAGAGATTGCTGTTTGTCACTGGGGATCATCACGCGGTAGCATCATGCTTTTATTTGCATCACCCTCTTGAATACTTAAATTGGCTTAAGCTTGCACAGGAAGTTGTAGATTTTCTAATTTAATACATGCGACAAAAATAATTTCAGTCAAAATGACAACTCGGGAGTGTACAAAGGCGAACATTATCAAATCAGCCGTTATGTTCGTATCCCTTGTGAGCTAAGCTTGGACTGAGAGTCCTGACTCGCACCAATTCCCACACCCCAGCGAGCTCCTTCTGTCTTTCCCATGCCTGGATTGTTACCCACAATGCCCCTTTGGTGACATTCCAATGCCGCCGTTTTCCCAGTGCTGTGACTTTATAGGCTTTTTATATTGTAGGTTTTTGGATTTCGGGTGTAATGGTCTTGATATGAAATGCCTTTGTCGTTCTCTTATGCATAAAAGTTAACGATATGATGAGGATCAATTTAAAAAAGTGTGCATCGGATACAAGTTGGCATTTGTACGCATCATTACAGTATTATTTACAAAGTGGGCAATTATTTGCGACCGATCTTTTATATGTAGATTGATTTCTCCTCGCTAAACTGTTTCTCGAGCACGTTCTCTCAGCACCACTGCTGCTACATGAATAAGACATATTGTATCACAACACTACGGAGACAGAGGCGTGTCATGAGAATCACATAGAATACAGATTAACATGGCAGAGGTAGAGTTGCATCTTCCTGGAGACAGAACAGGAAAATAACCATTTTTGGCTTCACGTACAAGCATCAGGGGGGTGAAAGGTTGAGAGTGGAGGAAACGTAGCTTCTGTATGAAGTGATGTTTGAAGTTGCAGGGATCGAAGTCTACAAAGGTGGGTTTTTTTTTTTCTAACGCTGCACATGATATAATTTGGAAAAACCTAATGTAGGAGGCAACTACACCTAGTTTAACATGGTCAATTTCATGCCAACAAACTTCAATATAAACCTACTTCTCTAGGCAAGTATGCCAAAGACAGCTTGTGTCTAAATGAATGAGTTATGACAGGTTTATTCACTGGACCCGGTTCGTTCATTTGCAGTGGTTGTTTTTTGTTTTTTTCATGAGCTACAGTGTGCAGGCTGCATGTATGATTGATATCATAAAGAACATACAGGCTTGTGTGCTGAACATGCCGTCTCCACAGGCACAGACAGGATTTTTTAAAACCACTGAACAGGAAATTCTTGACACGAGCAGGTGCACTATAAGTGCTGGTAATATTCCTGTGAGCATATACAGGGTACATAGTATCATTTTCCAAGCTTTCACTACTATATGCAGTGTCGTACAGCATAAACAATGCATATAGGGTTTTATTTATATATATATATACACCACAGCATTTTCTTTCTTTTTCTCTTAGTTATTCTGATTGTCTGTAAATAAACCTCGAAAGCTAATTATAGGTTTATGTTAATGCGTTTGGTTTGAATACGTTATAGTTTCTATAGCAACAGCTGATTCAGAGGGGTTTGAATGAAGAACAATCCATAAAAACTGATTAGTGGATACACATACAGTTTTCTGTAAGGTGGCATTTGTTTAGATTTTTATTTTTGTCAGTCTTTCTAACAGGCAGAAAGGAAGCTTTTCTGACACTTGGGAGTTCTTGGTAGCATAACAAGGGACTTTATTTTATTTTATTAAATCGATATTACATTTATAAAATAGAAACAAAAAGACTGGTAGACACATGACTTTGTTTCGTAGACTCTCCACAGCATAACTATTAATGGATATGAAAGTATGACGAGTCATTAAATAAGTGAATAAATCTCTGGTGTTGTTTAAGTTGTGTAAACCATTTCAGGATACGCGCTAATTGGACACGGTTGCAAAAGTAACTCTGCTTGACGTCATGGTGCATCACACGATCAAAGATTTTTCAGCAGATAGGATTTTTTGTCATTTAAACGAGTCAGTAAACAAAATCACACTCTGTCCTTTTGATGAACAGAGACTACCAAAATGTAGTCTATAGTTCTCGGATGAGCAACACATAGCAAGATATGCTGCTTGGTGTGCTAGCACTGCAATATGCTAACATCGCTGACTAAGCTAGATAAGCATGTTTACTGTAAATCTGACTGTAAACAAAAAGACAGCAAGCAGAAATCTTATTTTTGAGCCAAATGAAAGCTACATATTCAAATGACAGACTCTTAGCTGTGGGATATGCTAGCGGGTATGACAATGCATTTTGTGATTTGTGATGCTGAATAAAAACTGAATAAAAAAATAAATAAAAAGCTTGGCATAGATGGAGGAATTTACATTCGTTGACGCCCAGATAAGGATGAGTTCTCTTTTGAGTCTGGTTCTTCTCAAGGTTTTGTCCTCATACCATCTCAGGGAGTTTTTCCTTGTCATTGTTGCCACTGGGTTGCTCATTAAGGATAAACTTTGAATTATAATGAACAAACTTATAGGCATTAAACTTATGGATGGATGGTTTGTTAGTTTGTGCATGTTACAAGACAGTTAACTCCAAAAACACAGAATTGATGGTATGTACATGTTAATCCAATGTAACATATAGTCCAGAATGTGTGGTATTTTAGTTATTATACAGTAAATGTTACTAATTATTTAGGGAATATTTGTGAACCAGTTGTCTTTCATTAAATACGAGGTAATCTGAGGTAAATTCATTTAGAAATAGAGGTGACCTGAGGCCTAAAATTAATAGCTGAACTTGTCCAGATGATAACTCATGTCTGTGTTGCTATGTGGTTATTTGGGATATTGGGTCATTTTACACTCGCACACACACAGACACACACACAGCATCAGGTTTCAGCACTGATGCATCTCTCTCAACCCAGCTAATGGACACCAGATGATAAATGTGTGCATTTTTTGTGGCTGTTTGTGTTATGCGCAGACCCGCGAATGTTTTTACTGCGCAGTAAAGATGCCATGATTGTGTAAATGATCGATGGGGGTCAGTTCAGCCGTGAGTGTGTCAGTCTCACCCTCAGCGTTGCTCTTTCAGGAATTTGTCTATTATATATTTATATACCCAGACCGTAGTCCTCAAGCAGCAGGCTGGCGATATGGATCTCTCTGCTGTGCTTCCAGTCTGGTGCTAATTGGTGTCAGTAGTGTGTTTTTGAATATGGTGGTTTCTATGGCGTTCGAGAAAAGAGCTATTTTTTCCCCTCTCCTCTTTACTCAATGGCATAAAATATTTCTTCAACATGTATAGGTTCCTTTCTTTTTTTTTTTTTTTTTTTTTATCAATCTGAGCTTCTCAAAACCGGACCTCCATTTGGATTTTTAAAGATGGCTGCTGCAGCATTTGCTAATTTGTCTCTTCTCGCTGTAAGACGTTCGGTTAGCTGTGGACAAAATTAACAGCTCAGACTTCTGTAATCAGTGATGCACCAGAGAACAATGAAATGTAACGAAGAATGAAGGTAAAAGCGGCGTGACCTACGTATATGCCTGTCAATCGATGTTAAGGAGGTGTGTAGATTATGTTGCCTCTGTACCTATCATCTTAGTAAAGTGGGTTAGGGTTAGTGCTTTATGCATTAATACCGGCCAATTATGACTTCTAAACTCTTTATGCTTTAATTGTTATGCGAATAAACCACAGTACTGAATCACAATACATCTCTGTGCACTAAATACAAGATATTTAATATACCATTCAAAATACTGCCACTATGTTTTACTGGCCTTCAAGATTTACTAACCCAAGATTTCTATATACAGACGAATAAGAGGAATATTGAGTCTTGGCAGAAGTAGGAAAGCATTTCCACCAACTGCAACCTGTCGCTGAATTAAACTGGCTTCGTTCCCTCTGCGGTCTGTGCGTCCCTGCGCTCTCCATATTATTAGCATATGTGCTCCATAAGGAAGTGCAGAGGAAGAGCGAATGTGTGCGATATTTGATTGGATGAAGCACAACATTTCTAGCTGAAAACAGGAAGCTCAGAAGGGTCATAAGTTCAAATCCCAGCACAGCAAAAATGCCCCTGAAAACGCCCTAAACCGGTGCTCTGAACCCCGAACTTGGATACATGAGGTAAATGTATGTGGTTGAGCGTTATACACCAGGCATTACTTTATGGGCATTAATAAAGCATAACATTATGACCACCTGCCTGATATTGTGTTGGTCTTCGGTTTGCTGCCAAAACAGTCCTGACCTGTCAAATATTAACAGCATTAACTTCTTGAGCAGGACCACTTGTTCCAGCCTCGCTCCCCACGTGCATCAATTAGCCTCGTCCTGCAGTTTTGGAGACGCTCTGACCCAGTCGTCTAGACGTCACAATTTGTCAAACTAGCTCAAATCCTTACGCTCGCCCATTTTTTCTGCTTCTATCACGTTAACTTTGAGGACAAAAATTTCATTTGCTGCCTAATAAATCCCACCCGCTAACAGGTGCCATGATGAAGAGATAATCAGTGTTTTTCACTTCACCAGTCATAATATAATAATGTCATAATGTTATGCCTGATCAGTGTATAGCTACATAAAGTGATGATAATTGGGCTTTCGGTGTTCTTTTATTCCAGACATGTTTCTGTTCGTGAAAGTTTTGCACTTTTGCGTTAATGCTATATTGATTACTGACTTTAGCATTCAGACTTTTTTGTTTTCTCATTCCCAATAGGTGTCACAGGGCTAGTGGAGATGGATAAGCAAGGAAACCGAGAAATCGATTTTGCTCTCTGGGACTTGACAGACACCGACTCCGGAGATTATCAGGTAGCGACATTGGATAAAAACGGGAACTTTTCCTAGATCTTTATCCTGAATAATGTGCTGAAGCTTGTGTGTACATGGGTGTGTTTTATTGCAGATTGTGTCAGTGTATAATAGCAGTCTGAAGCAGATGATTCCGGAGACGGGGATGAAGGTGTACTGGCTGACGGGTTCTCCTCCTCCTGAAATCCCAGTGTGTGGCTTTAAGTACGACAATCCTTCCTGTGTGGCCAGTAAGCAGCACAAGTACACCTCATACACTGCGCAATTCACTCATGTTTAACATTTACAGTAAAAATCAGATATATTAATAAACAAATAGCCTTATTAAGTTTATTTCTCTGTTGATTTTTTTAATATTAAATGTTCTTTATTAATTAGACATATTTAACAAGGACTATAACTTGCACACTTACACACGTATGTATAACTGTGCCAGTAAATTATATAAATATTAAATAACGCATTAGTTGGTCTTCCAGAGTGTTATGTAAATGTTGCAAAATTTCTCTAGGTAAAAAAAAAAATTGTGAATATGTAAAGTATATATACTTTTATATATATTTGTATATATAACACTATACACACTTTCCATAGTTCCAAAGTTTTTTCTATGAACAGTTGTTTTCTCCTTAGAGACATAAATAGGTGTTAATGTAATTTCTGAACCTGACAAGAGAAAAAAAAACAAGACTATTTCTCTGTTATTATAGGACACACTATGTCTACGATCACCCGAGATCAGTACATTCTGTTAGATTTGTTAAAATAAAGTGTAAGTAGCATATAATAAATTTGCCATAACAAGAGCCTTCTGGCTGATGTTCTGCTACAGAGAAAAAAATCATTTGTAATAATTTCCATGTATCTCTTATGCAGACATGTCCGAATATTTTTTGTCTATATTTCAGGAACAGTCACAATGCATCAGATGATCTCGATCGTGGTGTGCTTCATCTTCATCATCATCGTCACTGTCACGGTCTTCATCTACAGGTCAGTTAAACACTGTACGCAGCTTCTAATATTCTTCCTCCACGGTGACTCCTCATTTATCTTCATTATCGCTCCCTTGTCTTTCTCTCTGTGGTACTTTGTTCTTGTAATTGTCATTTTCAACAAATCATTGTCATACAAATCTTTAAACACTTAGACTTTACACTCGTGCCCCATAATAAAAAAAAACAAGTTTTTAATAAAGTTAATAAATGCTTTAGGAGTATTTATGTTTATGTTTTGTAAATTTCAACATTTACTAATACATTTTCAAATTAAGTAATTTTTTTCTTTTGGCATTTTTTTGTTAATGCACTATGAACTAACACGAATGAGGTACAGCACGCAGTCTTTTGCGTAGCATCAGTAATTCACCTCTAGAGGCCGCTCTCATACTGTATAATGACAGTGGACCTTTTTAGCTGCTTCAGTGCAGATGCAACCCGGAAAAACTATTAGTATGGATTTTTGCTGATAGCTGATAGTTCCAGGAATAAACTATTGGTGCTGATAGTAAATATAAGCACTCACAGACTTCTGATTAGACAATCAACTGTAGAGCATTGTTTGAGCAGTCTGAGTGTATGATTTTTACGAATGTTGTATTAAGGTAAAAATTTATAGAGTTTAAAACTTTGGAGGGGGGCTTTCAGCATGGGTATCCGAAATACGAAGCTTCGACTGAAAAGTTCTCTATAGTATTCTAACTGATTTCTGCCTTTTTCTATATTTCCTTCAGGAACTGATGCTTAATGTTCATTGCTGATTGTTGTTGCTGTTAACTAGCAATGCTTTGTATTAGTATTGTTTTAAGTTGTTGATAACACTTTTTATGATATCTCTAATAAACTATCAATACAATTGTTTTATGTCATAATGCATTCAAAGGCATGATGTTCCTGATTATAAATATTTATGAAAAGGCATTACCTTTTATAACTATCTTTATTGTGCATTATATATTTTTTATTGTAAATCTATGACATTGGGACATCTGAACTCATTTTACCAGAGAGATGAACATGAAATCATGCGATCAAGAATTTTAACATCCTGATCCACATGAAGTCCCCATACGCTGTTATAATGACCTCTACTGAGTAGATGTTCCAATGAATTTTGCAGTGTTCTTGTGGCGATTCAGCCATAAGAGTATTAGTTAAGTCAGATACTGATGTGGGTGAGGTAAGGAGGCCTGGGGTGCAGTCATTGTTCCAAATCATATCAAAAGTGTTCAATAGGGTTGAGGTCAGAGCTCTTTAGCAGGAGATCTTCCACTCCAAACCATTTAAATCATATCTTCATGGAGCTGGCTTTGTGCACAGCACTATTGTCATACTGGAACAGGATTGTGTCTCTGATGCAATTGTGTTCCTCCTACTTTGTGGTAACATTTTAAGAAAGAACCACATTTGGCTAGTCTATAGTGTATCATTTATTTCTATGACATTGATTTCTATTTTGGCATTATGTGTTATGAACATAAATTCGGCGCTGTACATTGAACGAGCGCTTATGATTAGACGTGTAGTAAGAAACTCTGACCTTTAGAATTTAAAGTATACAGACTTTTTTCCATAAACAGTAACACTGACAGACTGACTGCTTAAACCTCAGACATGTGCATCATTCCTTCAGACACACACATACACACAAACACACATTCAGAGATAATGATACATCTTTAAAAGGTTGTGCAGTGAAATATAATAGACTGATGAAATAATTGCAAGGTATTTTATAAATATCAAAGTTATTTCATAAGCCTTGTGACACGGAATGGCACTCCAACTCAAGCTTTATTTGAATTATGCAAGGAGTGTGAAATAAACCAGAGTCTGAAATATACATACTCTATTTAGCATGGAAGTAAGGAATAAGATACAACGGCAATGTCATCGAATTATTTTCCTATAATGAAACATACCAGAGTCTTTGCCAGCAATTACAGTTTTTCATTCGTTTATTAATGAATAACACACCATGCTTTTTAATCATTGGTAGTTCTAATGAATGTTATGTAAATATATGTTTAATATAAGCTGAAAACATTTCATCACCAGCCAGTGTAGACTATAAGGACAAAAGTTTGTGGACACTTTACCATTATTTTCGTACGTTCTTTCCATATTTAGTCTCCGTTTACTGTTATAATAACTTCCAATATTTTGTCCAAGAATTTTTATTGAAAAATTGCTCTTTTACATTTTATAACAATCGCATCCCACCCACCCCAATAATCCCAAAACAGAACAAAGGGACATATGAAAAGAAGGTTCGACTACACAATTAAAAGAGGAAGAGAAAAAAAATTATAAATTAAATAAAAAAGAAAATGTAAAAAAAAAAAAAATATATATATATATATATATATATATATATATATATATATATTAAATAATAATAACAATGTTCATTGTGAAAAAGCTCTATACAAATGAAAATGAATTGAATTCATAAAAAATTAATAAACAATAAAAAAAAAGGAGTATACATAAATAAAACAAATAATAATACAAAAACTACCCGTCAAAGTTGTAAAGGAGAAAAAAAAATTATACCAAAATTTTCAAAAAAGCCTTCCCTCCTGCCTCTGATACTATATTTGATTTTTTTCAAGTTTTAAAAAGAAAAGAAAATTTTTAAGCCACACTGATATAGAAGGTAGCACCAAAACCATGCCTACCCATCAGCTCCTGAAATCCACATGTCCACATGAACAACTTTAAGGTCTACCATAACATCCTGTTATTCTACCAGTCTGCAGAAGACATTCCTAATTTTATCAGTGAGTGATGCGTACAGCATTCCACAAATCAGATGGATGTCTTACCATATTTTCCTAAATATTTTGTACTTTTGGGAACATACTGTAGCTTTCGAAAGAAACTGGAGGTGGAAAACTAACTGTTACAAAGCGCTGACACTGAAGACTCCATCCATTAACGTTAAATAATCAGCATCTCAGGAACATTCAATTCTTCAACATTCCTCATTTTTGTATAACGCAATGTTTTTTTACATTTTGTATATTATATATATTAGACTTAGATCATGCAGATCTGACTAATTAGATTTGAGAGTTCAACAGGCCTGTTGTATAATAAAATTTTATTCATATTTAAATTATATGTAATGTATTTTTTTTACATATAAATTTGATCATTTTATTTATATTGAGTAGATTTTTTTTACCAAATATTTTTTTTATAATTCAGCTTATGTTTGTGTTTCGATTTTTAAATCTTTTATTGATCTTCATTTTCTTATGCTAATAACCCATAACATATTAAATTCTACTGCAAAAAAAAAAAAAAAAAAAAAACTATTAGAACACGTTCATATTCAAGTACACAACTATTGGTACTATTGTTATTCTATATATATATATATATATATATAAAGCTCAAATACCACTGACTGACCCACTCACTCATCACGAAATCTCAAAAACCACTGAACGGATTGCAATGAAATTTGGAACATACCTTCCTCTTGGGTCTTAGGTGCTCACTAAGAAAGGGTTTTGAAAAATTCGCCCTGGATCGCGGCTAACTCGCGAAAAACGCGATTTCTCACGCATTGTAAATTCTTCGAAATAACATTACGGATCCTAATGAAACTTACTACATTGTTTCTTATTAGATGTTACATGCACGATAAAAATTATTTTCAAAGTAGTTTGCCCTGTATCCGTACTACAAAGGGGTAGTACGTTATTTGTTGACGTTACGTTCTGATCTCTGATCATCCAGTCCTGCTCAGTGCTTACTGCTTATTGCCATATTGCTTAGCGTTCTGCCTTCCGTAGCGAAGCACGGGTACTTTCAGCTAGTTATGTATAATTGTATGTATAATTTTTTTTGTAAATTTTCCGAAATATCGAGAATTAACAATGAATGTAATGCTCATTCATAATTCTCATTCTACCGTTTATAAAAATATATCAGACGTTGATTATAGTATATTCTGAGTCACTAAAACTTCCAACTTCAGTGGCACATGAGGAGCAGGTTGTGAAGCTGTTTTTCTGGTGTTTGTTTTGACTGTTTACTTTATAATGTTTATACTCATTAACCTTTTCTAGTGTAGGTGAACAGAAAACAAACCTAACTTAGCCTGGAGCGTCATTTTTAGCGAAAATTAGGATAATTAACGTTCAGGAAATTTAAACAAGCTAATGCTTTAGATGTTCTCAGATTTCCTGGAATCCCAGGTTTATATTATATACTATCATTTTATATTTTATATACTTTATTTTAAAAGCATTTGTAAAGTATAATATCAGTATCACTTCAGTTTTTTTTTTTTTTCATTAAGACATTAATTTTATAATTAAATAATTTAATAATGTTTCATAATTGCACATTTAATAATGACAAGTTTATTACACAATCACTTATAATGACACGTTTATTGGCAAATTTCACAATGGCATGTTTATTATATAATGACACATTTCTACGCATTTATTACATAATGACACATTTACACACATTGCACAAGGAAACATTTATGACATGTAATGACGTTTATTGCATACTAATGCATTATTTCATAAAAACGTTTTGCTTAATGAAACTTTTAATACATAATGGCACATTTATTACATAATGTTAATTTCACAATGTTTTTGGTTAATGAAACATTTATTATTACTTAATGACCTTTTCAATTTATAATGACATTTTTGGCTAATATCATTTATTACATAATGGCATGTTTATTATATAATAACACTACTACATAGACACATTTATTACATAATGGTGCATTATTACATATTGACATTTCATAATGTCGTTTATTAAATAATGACACGGTTATTACATAATGGCAAATTTCACAATGACGTTATACAATGATGCTTTTATCACGTAATACATTTATTTCAAAATGACGTTTGTTACACAATGACACCTTTTTGGTTCATGACGCATTTATTGAATGTTTGTTGGAAAATACATTTATTGAATAATGACTTTTTTTGGATAATGACATTTATTACAAAATGACACGTCTATTACTAATGACATAATACATAATATATATTTTATAGCACATTTTATAATGACAGCTATTCCATAATGACATTTATTTTATAGTTTGTACTTGGGAGTTTGTGTGGTCTGATCAGAACCATCTCATTTTGTGTCGTTCTAGTGCTTTCAAAAGTTCTCAGTGGAAATATTTGATGGGAGCAATAACCTGCATCAAAACTACTGAGACCTTTAAAGGGGAGTGGTGGCTCCAGCGGTTAAGGCGCTGGGTTGCCGATCGGAAGGTCGGGGGTTCAAGCCCCGGTATCGCCAAGCTGCCACTCTTGGGCCCTTGAGCAAGGCCCTTAACCCTCTATGCTCCGGGGGTCCCTTACGAGGGAAATATCAAGGTCCGTGACGTCGGAGTGACGTGGGGCCGCCTTCCCGTGGGCTCACCACCTGCAGGAGGGACCGTAAGGGACGGTGCTGTGAGGATTGGGCAGCAGTCGAAGGCGGGGGCCTGCTTAGACTGCTGCCCCCGCGACCCGAATTACGGATAAGCGGGAGAAAATGAATGAATGAAAAATGAATTTCCCTCTGGGTGATGAGATTTTCATGTTTCGGGAAATGACGAGTGTTTTTTTGAACTACTTCTGATTTTAAATGAAAGTGTTTGAAGGAAGCGAGTCAGTATGAACAAATTTGTCAATACTTTGAGAAAGTGTTAGATCCATTCACATTCTTTTATGTTGCATCTCTACACACTTATTCCTGTCTTTTTGTTATTTATGGTTCTTCCTCTCCTTTTTACGTTCACTCGCTCTGTCTCGCTCACCCACGCATTCTGTCCTTCAGAAAGGTGAAGTTGGAGAACGAGTTGGCAGCACAGCTGTGGAGAGTGCACTGGGACGACATTCAGCTTAATAACCTGGAGAAAGCCTTGCGTAGGACATGCAGCAGATTGACACTGTCATTGGTGAGGACACATACATACACACACACACACACACACACACATACACACTGTAGTATGAGCTTTATTGAACATGTACTCAATTCTCAAGCAATGCTAAAATATTAAATGATATACATTATTTATCAAAAGTATTGGGACACCTGACTTTTCCAGCCGTACGTGGTTCTTTCCCAAACTGTTACCACAAAGTAGGGACACACACTTCTTTGGATGCGGAAACATGAGATCTTTCCCTTCACTTGAACTAGGAGACTCAAACCTGTTCTAGCATGACAATGCCCCTGTGCACAAATCCAGCTTTACATGGGTTGGAGTGGAATATCTCCTGCTATAGAGCTCTGACCTCAACCCTACTGAACACCATTGGGATGAATGTAAACACTGACTGAACCCCAGGCCTCCTCACCTTCTCACCTACATCACTACCTGACTTCACTAACACCCTTTAGGCTGAATGAGCACAAATCTCCACAAGCACACTACAAAATCTAGTGGAACATCTTCCCAGAAGAGTGGAGATTATTATTAACAGTAAATGGGGAATAAATGTGGAATGGGATGTTCAAAAGCACCCAAAAATCTTATGGTCAGGTGTCCACAAACTTTTGTCCATATAGTTTTTTATACAACCTTTCTGTTTTTTTTTTGTTTTTGTTTTGTTTTTTTAACTACTGAGCATCTTTATTTTTAAGTAAAAGGTAAAAAATTATTTTTATTTTCGGTTTTAAAAACAGGAGACTTTAAAGTCTATAATTAAACTCTCAAGAATCCAAATATAAAAATACATTGTAGCAGCTGTTGATCTTTTGAGCCTTAATCTCCTCCACATCTACTTTCTTCCTATGAAAAAAAAAAAAAAAAAGTCTGGGGTTGTTGCTGTGCTTCTTGTAGTAATTGCTGACACACAATCTAAATGTATATAAAATAATTGAATTGGAAATGGTTAAAACACCAGGAACGGAGAAATTCATGGTGGAGGTTTGTAATATCTATGTTCAGTATTATTTCAGTTTTCCAAATGACTAAAGAATGAATGTATGAATGCAGTCCCACTTGCAATATAGAGGATTTACAATCATCTACTCTATCTGTCAGTATATACATCTTCAGCATATTTACTTCAACTACATTGCTGTAAAATCTGAATCTGTGGATAACCGGTGGTAGGTGCTGAATGAGTTAAACCATGTACCAGTGTGTGATTTGTTACTCAATTTCCTCCCTCACAGAGAGGCTCCAATTATGGCTCACTGCTGACCATGGAGGGAAATGTTCAGATTTATGCCAAGACCTGTTACTACAAGGTACGAGAAACTTTTTTTGACTTCTCATATTCAAAAATAGATGATTGAACGCAACATGGGTCAAACTAGGGCATGATAACTGTGAATTCCAACTTGACAGCTTTTCAGTACTTCATGGTACGACTCCATGTGATGTCATAATAAAACATTTTCTTTGTTTGCTCAAATCCTTAAAACGTTTAGACTATAAACACTACGAATGGTATATTTTACTGAATATTTTATACATGTTTTAGCTGAGAAAGAGTGGGATGTCCGTTTTGACATGTTGTCTTTGCAGGGAAACATAACAGCTATTAAGTATATCAACAAGAAGCGCATTGAGCTCACCAGGACCGTGCTGTTTGAACTCAAACATGTAAGTGTGTCTTTACTGCCCCTCTCTGCTGTGGGATTTTGGAAAAAGTAATTACTTCCAGGACACACAGAGGCCTGCTGGGAAGTGAGTGATTGATCTTCTCTCCTGTACACACAGATGCGTGATGTTCAGAATGAACACCTGACTAGATTTATAGGAGCCTGCATAGATGGCCCGAACATCTGCATCCTCACTGAGTACTGCCCAAGGGGCAGCTTACAGGTCAGGATACACACTGTTTATCTACACACACACACACACACACACACACACACACACACACACATACTGTATAGTTTAACTTTATTTTTGTCAGAAAATGTGAAAATAAATTGAAACTTAAAAAAAAAAAATCGTAATTTGTGATGTAATGATTCATGCATGAAAGGGTTAAAATGGGGATACACAACAAACATTGTTGAGAGTATTGAGAGTAGAGAAATATTGTATAGAGTTCAACTGACACAGAGGCCACACCTCCTATACTGTGATTGACATTTAAAGAGGCCACACCTTCTTTACTGTGATTGACATTTATAGAGGCCACAC
>JAAIIK010000100.1:479756-494869 GCA_014706435.1 Silurus glanis
GTGTGTGTGTGTGTGTGTGTGTGTGTGTGTGTGTGTGTGTTGGGCACCCCCAGGTGGAGACCATCGGTGATGCATACATGGTCGTATCAGGACTTCCTGTGAGGAACGGGAAGCTGCATGCGAGGGAAATTGCCCATATGTCTCTGGCCCTCCTTAAAGCCGTGCACACTTTCAGGATCCGTCATCGGCCCGATCAGCAGCTCCGCCTGCGCATCGGCATCCACACCGGTGAGAGCATGGGGTCAGAGGTCGAATCGGAATGTATATCCGTTTTTTTGGACAAAGCTCCTGTAACAATGTAGGACCTCACTAATGCATAGTGAGGACCTACACAACAGAATTGTGGAAATGTCTAAATTATGTGTGTATTTGTGTGTGTGTATCCAGGCCCTGTGTGTGCTGGGGTTGTTGGACTGAAGATGCCAAGATATTGTTTGTTTGGCGACACGGTTAACACTGCTTCACGTATGGAGTCAAACGGGGAAGGTAATTATTATTATTATTGTTATTATTATTATTATGTATATTATTATTAATATTAATTCCAGTGCTGTTGAGTTCTGCAATCTGATTGGTCAGAAGTTGTTGATCCATTTTCCAGCAGCATTTTTTCTATTCCAGGCTGCTCACACTAGTTGTATAGTGGACACTTCACATGCGTGTGAATTGTTGATCTGTCGATGTTCTCTGTGAGACGATGTTTAAACAGTTTTTGGAAGAAGTCTCCTGTAATGCTCACATTTTAAAAATCAAAGGGGCAAAACTTTTTTCCGGTGCGTTCAAGATGGAGGACTTTGCTTCGAGAGAAATCACCCTACTAAGTGCTTTATTCGTTATATAGTAAAAAGTGTGGAAACACCTAGTATTTTATGTTTTTTTTTTGTGTGTCTATGCAACAAACAAAAAAGCAAAACAAATTAGAAAGTCAATGACTGGAAGAAGGTTCTATGGAGAGATGAGTCCAAGTGTGCCATTTTTTGTCTCTAACAAAAGAACTTATTTAAGACAGAGCACAGGAGAAGACGTTCAAACATGGAGGTCGAAGCTTAATGGTTTGGGTTTGTTTTGGAGGAGGGAAGGAATGTGACTTATTTACTTTCGCAGCAACAATAAAATCTCCTGTTATAATGTCATTAGGTTCAGAATTCAGAGAGTGAGCGCAAGCACTGAACAGCTTTCGAATCGACGGCATTTCGCTTTCAGCTGGGTCTCTATCTCTTTTTCTTATGAGTTTAGCACGTTTGTTCTCCGACCATCAATCAATCAGTGCAGTCATTTCCAAAGCGTAATTTTTTTTCTTTTTTTTTTTACTTAGTAAGAAATATGATTAAAAATGTATTTAAGTACAAAACTTCATACAAATCATACTGAAGTAAATGTTAAAAATGTAAAAAAAATTTAATGTACTGCGATTCGTTACTTTCCACCTTTGGAACCAACATTTCAACAATTCCATGTTTCAACGCCATACAATTTCGTCTGGACTGCGGTTCATTGGAACCGACTTCACCATACAACAAGACAACGAGCGTACATCCAAGTTCTGTAAGCTGAGAGTCGGCTGGAATGTTATTTATCGTGAAATGTCCTGCCCAGTCACTGCACCTAAATCCTATTGAACTGCTCTGGGATGAACTGGATCACAAGGTCAGAAAAAAATCTCCAATTATTACAGAACAACTGGTAAAAAGTATTTCAGTATGTTCATAGAAACAAACTGTCCGGATGCCAAGAGTGTGTAAAGCTGTTATTCATGCTAAAGGAGGAGAAGAAAATCAAGTTACATTTATATAATTGTTTGGTCAGAGTCCTACCTAGTTTGTTACATATAGACAAAAGGAACATGCATGTTTCTCTCAAAAACCATCATCAAGTCTAGGTGTTTCCATACTTGGATGTAGTCATTATGTGCACACTGGCAAATTTGTATGCGCAACATTATCATGCTAATGTCAGGGATGTTGTCTGTTGTTCTGTCAGCACTAAAAATCCATGTATCAGAGGCGACGCGGTCCGTGCTGCAGGAGTTCAACTGCTTCCAGCTGGAGCTGAGGGGAGACGTGGAAATGAAGGGGAAAGGAAGGATGAGGACCTACTGGCTCCTGGGAGAGAGCGTGGCCAGGGATGTCTGAGCAGAACACTTGGGCAGAACACACAGGAGGAAGCCTGAATGGAGAAATATACACATACAATCATGTAGCAGAAATGTTTAGAGGCACGAACGGCCTTGACATCAGCGAGACACGAAGAACTACCGTGATGAAACTGCAGGGTGGAGCTGCACAGGTTTGAGGACGTGATGTTCCCGGGTAATAAACTGAGAATGGGAACCATTTGCAGAAAGTCGGACCTTCCATTTTCATAAAGCAGGACAGCATCCTCTAGTGGCGTGAAGTCATATGTCGTTTGAGTATTGTTTTTTCTAGAATGGATCAAGAGTTTGGGTTTTAGCTTTGAGTTTGGAAACAGCCCTTACTTAATGTGTTCAAAAGTGTTTTCTGTTTTTTTTTTCTTTTTTTTTACGTGGTCTTTAGCAAAAAAGAGTGTTCATATAGACTGGCCTTTGTGTTTTCTAATTTTATATCTGTGCCACAAGTGCTTGTGAATTATTTGTCTTAAGCAGGCATGTGCCAAAAATCCTATTTTACATACACAAAATTTAGAGATTTTGTTATGATACCATTAAAAATTAAAACGAAATAAATTGTTCTAACAGCTGTACTTTAAAATATACACTATATGGACAAAAGTTTGTGGACACCTCACTATAAGATTCCTATGTGCTTTCTGAACATTCCATATTTAGACTCTATTTGCTGCTAGAATAACCTTCAGTCTTCTGGGAAGATGTTCCAATAGACTTTAGAGATTTGTTCAACAGAGGTGTTATTAAAGTCAGGTAGTGATGTAGGTGAGGTGAGGAGGCCTGAGGTGCAGTCAGTGTTCACATTCTTCCCAAAGGTGATGAATGTGCTCTAAAGCAGGAGATCTTCCACTCCACCCCATGTAAAGCATATGTTCATGGAGCTGGAGCTTTGTGCACAAGTGCATTGTCATACTGGAACAGATTTGGGTCTCCTAGTTCAATTGAAGGGAAAACTTAATTCTAATCCGAAGACATAATATACTAGTTTAGAAAAGAACCAAATATAGCTTTAAAAGTCAGGTGTGCAAATTCTTTTGTCCATATGGTGTACATCAATATATTGGTCTGAAACTCTGTAATTAATTGATCTTTTAATGTGCCCAACCTTTCTGTAAATATTCACATTTCTAAATAGTATTATGCTGAATTATTGAGCATCATTAGGAGCATCCACTAGAGATACTCGGTCGTGAAAAAGGCGGCCATTAAAACTAACCAAGTTTCCCCAAATTTGGCCAGATTTAAAGGAGCGTCTCATGGG
Source organism: Silurus glanis (assembly GCA_014706435.1). NCBI lineage: Eukaryota > Metazoa > Chordata > Actinopteri > Siluriformes > Siluridae > Silurus > Silurus glanis. Next base: position 483,164 of record JAAIIK010000100.1, read on the forward strand.
AGCAATCCAATAATTCTGTTCAACAGATTCCATGCAAAAAAATAAAATAAAATTAGGGAAAACCATTGAAAATCATAGATCACAACATTACCATAATGCTGCTTTTCTATTCAAATATATTATTAATAATAATAATAATAATAATAATGAACTATTCTAGACTATATGTTTTCTCCACTCTTAGTGTGACCTTCTACTGTTGTACCCCATCCACCTCAATTTTTGGCGTGTTGTCCATTCTGAGATACTTTTCTGTTCCTAAAGAGTGGTAGTATGAGTTACTTAGAAGGGGAAGTGGTAGATCAGTGGTTAAGGTGCTGGCTTACTGATTGGAAAGTACCAGTATTGCCAAGCTGCCACTCTTGGGCCTTTGAGCAAGGCCTTTAACCCTCTGTGCTCCAGGGGGCAGTGCATCATGGCTGACCCCAGCTTAGTAACATCGCTGGGATATGTGGAAAGAAAAATAACTGTGCTGTAGAAAGCCTCTTTACTGTATGTAGCCTTCCTGTCACATCTAACAAGCCTCAACATTCTCCTTTGACTTCTCCTCAGCTTATCTGCTGCTCGCCAGATGTTTTTTGTTTATCGCACCATTCTGTGTGTATTTGAAAGAGAATTTTCATGTGAAAATCGCAGGGGATCGCAGTTTCTTAAACAAACAAACCAGCTTGTTTGGTGCCAAAAGAGATCACTTTCTAACCCCTCCCAACCACACACACACACACACACACACACACACACACACACACATTTTCCTCAGGTAATGTGAACATTAACTGAAGCTGCCATCTGATGGGAATATTATGATTACGGTAATAAACGTAAATCGATCTAAAAGGTTTTCGGCGTTATGGCGACGCGTATTATTGTTCGTCCACATGATCTTTTTGCCATTTTATCTTCGAATGGTTTTACGAAACAAAATGAAAAACTAAAGCAGCTCACACTGAGACAGCAGGGGGGGGGGGGGGGAAGACCTACTAGGCTCGAGCGAAGAATCATTGTCTCCACGCCCTCCTGTTAACTCTGTGGTGGAGGATTGTACAAAACATCCACGGCTTCAGAGATACTCTGATTGTATATGACCAGCTCAATTGCACACACACACACACACACACACACACACACACACACACACCTGTAGTTCCTTGTAGTACATGTGTGTAGGTAGAACAGAGTTCAACAAAAGTTTGCCAAACTTGAAATCGCTCTGTAAGACACGGACTCTATGAGAACTCTATGAAATTGAATTTGTGTGGAAAAAGACATTTGTTTTCTAATGTGATTGTATTAAAAGTGCAGCTCAGTGGGTTTTTTTTTTTTTCTCTTTCTTTATAGGAAGGATTTTAATCTTGTGTTCGATTTTTGTTTTCAATTTGTTCTTCAGGAAAAGTGACTCGGTGGGAGTTTGTTGTTTTGTTTTTTTTTTGTACCTAAAATATATGATAGAAATACTTTACTGTGAGTGTTCATTTATGATGTGAGTGGGATTTAAAAAGAAATAAATAAATAATAAAACACGTGTAAAACGGCACGTAAACTTTGACGAGTGTAATGTCACAGGATTCATGGCTGTAATGTGATTGCATTTTTTTTTCTTCTGTGAAATCAAAGCAGAAGGATTTTAACGATCCACTGTATATGGCAGCTATACGTACAACGATGTGTTAAAAAGTATTGGCACACCTGACTTTATCAGCCATATGTGTTCTTTTTGCCAAACTCTTACCACAAAGTTTGAGGCGCTCAATTGTGAAGGACGTCGTTGGATGCGGTAGCATGAAAATTTCCCTTCACCATTGGTTGGAGTGGAAGATCTCCTGCTATCGAGCTCCGACCTCAACCCTATTGAACACGTGTGAACTCTGACTGCACCACAGGCCTCCTCACCTCACCTACATCAGTACACGACTTTACTAACACAACTGTGGATAAATGAGCACAAATTTCCACAGAATCTAGTGGAACATCTTCCCAGAAAAGAGAAGGTTATTATAACAGCAAATTGGAACTGGGATGTTTATACAAATCCTATGGTCAGGTGTCCACCAACTTTGACGTTGTGGTGCCTCGTGCTTGGAACATCAATTATTTATTAAATAATTAAGAATAAACGTACCGTGATTCCTTGGATTATCAGATACCTTCGAGGTAAGTGAAGGATGTAGTGGTGGTTGTAGATATTTTTGTCATTGTAAGCGTAATTGTTCATAGATGAAGTGACCAGTATGGAAAATCCACCCTGAAACACGTTAAACGTGTTTGAGAAACATGGTGTTTTAACAGGAAATAAAACAAGTAAACTTTCCATGTCATTATCATTATCTTCCAGTTGTGGTCAAATTCATAAAAGTATGGTATTAGGTGAGGCCTTTGATGCAAAAGGTTGAACTTGAGGTAAAGAATCTACTTCTTCACCTCAAGGTTTGGTGTGTTGTCCATTCTGAGTTGCTTTTCTGTTCAACACGGTCCTGAAGAGTGGTAATATGGTAATACTGTAGCCTTACTGTCAGATCTAACAAACCTAGCCGTTGTCCTTTGACTTCTTATCACCTACTCACTGGATGTTTTTTGTTTTTCGCACCATTCCGTGTAAAGAGACTCCTTTTCATGTGAAAATCGTAGAGGATCTGTAGTTTCTCAAACACACAAACCAGCTTGCTTGTTGTCGAAAGAGATCACTTTCTAACCCCTCACACACACACACACACACACACACACACACACACACACACACACACTAGCTGAAGCTACCATCTGACTGGAAATATTATGATTACAGTGATAAACATAAATGCAAAAAGTTGGACTGCGATGAAGTATGAAAGTACGAGCGCGGTGGCAGTTGAGTTGGAGTTGGCGTGGATATTGTAGGTTTGGAAGCTGGACCGTTTGAGGAGTGTGCGGAGATGAGGAGGTGGAACGAGTGGACGGACTAAAGGACTAAAGCTCTGCTGCATCACTCTCTATAAACGGGGCAATGAAATGCATTGTGGGTAAGCATAACACTTCACATCAAATTTTTTATTCGAAATATATAGATTGGACTGGACTTTGAAGATCATTGATCTTTCTTTTAGGCTCATAGAAGCGTGATAGAGTCTCATACATTATATTGGCAAAAGTTTGTGGACACGTGTGTGCTTTTTTTTTTTAACATTCCATTGAGCATCCATGTTGATTCCCAACTTGGAGTGTGCTTGTGGACATTTGTGTTCATCAGCCACAACAGCGTTAATAAAGTCAGGAACTGATGTAGGTGAGAAGGTGAGGAGGCCTGGGGTTCAGTCAATGTTCACATTCATCCCAAAGGTGTTCAGTAGGGTTGAGATCAGAGCTCTATAGCAGGAGCTCTTCCACACCAACCCATGTAAAGCATTTTTTTTTTATTGACCTCGCTTTGTGTACAGGGGCATTGTCATGCTGGAACACATTTGAGCTTTGTGAGCTTTCGAGCTTTGTGTTAACAGTTTGGAGAAGAACCACATATGGTAGGAAAGATCAGGTGCCCCAATACATTTGTAGATATAGTATATAAATATATAAAAAAACTTCCTGGCACCACGTTGGTTTCTTTTTCTTCGCGTCTAGGAGAAAAGTCTCCTGGATGACAGCGCCCTCTTGCGATCGAAACCTAAACATTTCATATTATAAACGTCAAAAAAAAGTTTTGGAATAATAATTTTTTTAAAAATGAAACGCGTGTCTATAAACCACGTGATTGAAACAATAATTTTTACTCTGCTTTAAATCAAAGCCGGGGGTCAAAAGAAAAAATTACGTCCCGAATCCCAAATCCTGTTGTGTTGCCTATGTAGGGGAACTACTTAGGGAGGTGAAATAACGGCTTTTATAGCTGACGTAGAGCGCACCGCGACCAATAAGAACGCTGTTTGAGAGTCGGCCAATCACAACGCGCGGTTTGGGCGCCAAGCGAACGCAGGGATTGGTGGAACCGGGTGTCAATCATATGCGTTCCTGAGTGCGATTGGATCAAACACGTGGCTTCGTCTCGCCTCCTGGTCAAGCAGAAGGGACTACTTCCGGTAGGCCGCCGTGTGTCCTGCGGAAGTCGGACGGTTGTAGCGGGGGACACTGGGTGAAAACACCGGAGCTGGCGGATTTTCGCTTCGTGAACATATAGTGTGTGTGTGTATGTGTGTGAGTGTGTATGTGTGTGTGAGGGGGCGCAGAAAAAAAAGTGCCGAGAAGTGCATAAGCAAACGGCGAGTGATTATTATAAAGAATATAAATAATAAAAGAGGTGGGAAAAGAAAAGGAAAGAAACAGTGGGGTTTACGTGAAGCCCCGAAGCCGCTGGAGCTGAAGTCGGCGGTGGCGAGGCGAAGCGAGGCGGGAGGCGATGGAGCCCTCAGCGGCCAAGGGGAGAGCGCAGGGCCGCCTGCTGGTGTCCACCAGCCTGGACGCCAAAGACGAGCTGGAGGAGGTACACATGGCCTTCACATCAACCTTTCTGCTCTCTCTCATTCCTCTCCCTTCACTCCCTTTGTTTCCTTTAACATGGAAAGATTTTCCTATTGAGTATTTACATATGCATATGGGGGGATGTTTATTAATTTACAGGACATATTGTATGCTCACCCACTGTATTGTCTTCTATTGTCATGTCTGTTCCTCTTATTAAGTCAAGAACATCATTAAGATCTTCTGTACGGGTGAGGAACTGTCTCTTGGTGGTCCATGTAACTTTCATGAGACATCTGTGTGTGTGTCTGTGAGCTTGACATGATTTTCTACCCGAACGCAGAAGATGTCGAAAGACTGCCAGGACGAAATTTGCAAAATAAAGACCAGATCTTCTAAAAAAGATCAGAGCCACGTTCTATCAAGACACTTTCACCCTTTGGTCCGTCTTCTCGCATCAGGGATGGACCTGGGTTTTAACACGAGACGTCTGCTCTTTTATTTCGCAAAAGTTGGACCCTCTGGTTTCCACCGTTTCGGTCCTCAGATTTGTTTTGAGAAGTCTCGTAGTCGTGATGACGAAGATGAGGAGAAAAGGACCCCCCCCCCCCCCCCCCAGAAGACTGAAAGAACGCTAAAAGGCAAACCCCACACCGCGAATAGTGTATAATATATTTTATTAATAATCGCACAACAGAGGTGCAGAATTTTTTTTTTTTGCAAAATACCTTATGGATATTAATTGAAAGGTGGGCGTGCAAACTTTTGCTCCCAGACGGATGTCCACCAAATGACCTTGTGGAGATGTTGTTTAAAAGGTTTTGTGTGTGTGGCGTGTGTTTCAGCGCTTTGAAAGGTGTGTGGCCGTCACCACTTCCATCACAAACGGACTGTCGGAGCGAGAATCCAACGATGCCCTCACCGCCCACGTGAGTATTTCTGCTCAAGTTTGAGACGATGATGTCACTCATGCTAAATATACTCAAATATACTTAAATATACTCAAATATATACTAAATATACTTGGAAAAAAAATCCAAGCCACATATAAGGCAAAAACCAAACGTGTACAATTCACTAACATGGGTTATGAATATCCACCAAGCAAACGTAAATACAAACACGTATACATACACGTTTTTAGAATTCTGGTTGTGTGTTTCCGGGGACGGGGTTTTGGAGGACGTGCTTACGGGAAGATGATTGTCTTCGTTTCTTCCTCCTTATGCTTGATCACAAGGTGTAAACCTAAGACCTGACACATTACTGAGATTCCTTTCTTCTTCTTCTTCTTTCGGCTTCTCCCATTAGGGGTCTCCACAGCGGATCATCCGTCTCCATACCCCCATGTCCTCTACATCTGCCTCTTTCAACCCAACTACCACCACATCCATAAACCTCCTCCTTGGCCTTCCTCTTTTTTCCATCCTCAGCATTCTCCTACTGATATACCCCATGTCCCTCCTCTGCACATGGTCCAAACCATCCCAATCTCGCCTCCTTCACCTGGTCTCCAAAACGTCCTACATGCTCTGTCCCTCTAATAAACTCATTTCTAATCCTGTCCATCCTCATTACTCTCAATAAACATCTCAACATCTTCAGCTCTGCTACCTCCAGCTCTACCTCCTGTCTTTTAATCAAATATCACTGAGATTTCTGTGTTTTTTAGAAAACATGAATCGCAGCACCAGGTTTTTGCATGACGTTGATGTTTCTTGGATCAATCCAACCTACAGTATTGTATATTATTAGCAACCAGGAGGTTGTGAGCTCAATCCCGTGTCACACTCGTGAGAAACCATTACATTTATGGTGTTTGGCAGACTCCCTTATTCAGAGCAACTTACAATTATTATTCATTAAGGGCCTTCCTCAGGGGCCCAGGAGTGGCATCTTGGTGTGGCTGGGATTTGAACTTGCGAACTTTTGGATTCTAAGTCCGATGCCTTACCTACAATGCTACCACCTCCCCCAGAGAAAGAAATGAATGCATTAATAACGCGGTAACGCCAATTCATTTTAACGGCACGTATTTCGTTAACACGCAATTAATGCGTTTCTGTGACCGTTTTTATAAAAAAAAAATATAAATAAATAAATATAAAAGATGTACAAATTTTAACCTTTAACCCAATACACATTTATTCACGACGTCCCTTCTTTACTTTTTTTTTTTTTAAATCGTTATATATCTTAATCATTTATTTTTTTACCGATGCGCCAAGTCTCATATCGAGCACCAAAATCCGCCATGACGCTCAAATCCGGCAATTAAAACCGTCCGTGTGGAAACGTAGCAAAAGTTCCGTTCAGTGTTCCGATGATTTCCGTCATTTAAAACATGGTAATAACTTTAAAAAAAAAAAATTGTGCTCTATGTTGAGTTTGTTTTCACTAATTATAAACATACATTTGTGTGAAACCTCCATATTTGTCATGTTGATAAAAGAATAAAAAAGTTGAAAAGTATTAATTTAAGGTACATTTATAGCAGATAATAGCGCAGATATATATACACACACACCCGCACACACATGCATACATAAACATATTCAAGGAAAAATAAATAAGCAAATTAAAGGAAGGAAAAAAAAACTTTACCTCAAACTCTGTCCAACCATATTTTTGGAATTCCTGAGGATACTTAAGAAAGGTACCCCAGTTGCTGTAGAAATGGTTTATCCTGTGGAATATGTTTAATTAGGGATCAATGCTTTAGCAATATTTATCTACTGGGCCACTGGGGTTCTGTCCATTATCCATTGTAACAACATACTATTACATTCACAGTGCAAGAGATGAACATCCTGAAAGTCATCATGGAGTTCCTTTATAAGTCACCATAAGCAGGTCTTGGGTCCTTGGTGGGATAAAAACAGAAGAACATTTTCCCCCATTCTATTCTAGGCAAACACACACCCTGAACATCCCCAAAAGCTGTGGCCGAGAATTTATTTTGAACACTTGAGGCAATCAGAAAATAATGACTGCCTGGGAAAAGTGAGATTTCGCCCCCTACTGGGGAGGCCATTAGAAAGTTAAACAAAAATAAAGAGCGTGCTGGTAGTTATAATGCCATCCATAGGTATAAATCCTACTTTCTCATAATTTCTCATAAAAGTGGTGTTCACAGACTGGGTGCTGAATCAGAACATTCTTTCTCTTTGACATCCACCGATCTGGATATTTATTTATTTTTTGGTTACTCTTTTACTTGCTACTGTTAATAAACATGTCTTAATGTGTGTGTAGGTGTGTAAAGGTCCTCAGCAGCATGAGGAAGTGTGCCTTGGCTTGTTCACGTTGATGCTCACAGAGCCTTCGCAAGCACAGCGGGTAAGGAATTAACATGCACTGACACACACACACACACACACACACACACACACACACACACACACACATCCTGTTCATGGTGAAAAGATTTACTCATTGTAATCGGTTCATTGGCTGCAGTTCTGATATAAAGCGGCAAATATTCAGCAGTAGATGGGAAGTGCTCAGGACTGATTTTATAGAGATTTGTGTCACTGCAGTGTGATACTGTGGCGGAGGTGTGGCTTTATTACCTGTCACTCATAGTGAGCGTGTGGCCTCTGTTTCTATAGGTTTTAGTGAAGGAGGTGTGGCCTCTGTTTCTCTAAGTTTTAGTGAAGGAGGTGTGGCCTCTGTTTCTATAAGTTTTAATGAAGGAGGTGTGGCCTCTGTTTCTCTAAGTTTTAGTGAAGGAGGTGTGGCCTCTTTTTCTATATGACACATTGGAGGAGGTGTGGCCTCGGTTTCTGTAAGTAATTGGGAAGGAGGTGTGGCTTCTGGCTTCAGTTTTAGTGAAGATGTGGACTTTGTTTCTCTAAGTTCTAAAGAGGTAGGCATGGCCTCTGTTCCTGTTTGTATAAGTAAAGGAGGCATGGTTTCTGCTTCTGTAAGTCCTAATGATGGAGGTGTAACTTCTGGCTTTAGTTTTAGTGAATGAGGTGTGGCTTCTGTTTTTCTTAGTGTTTTTCTCAGGTTTAAGCACAATGTTCTGATTTGATTAACACCACACATTCTTTCTCTTAAACCGAACCCAGATTTCTGACTAATAGCAGTTATTCTGTACTATTATCACCTTTGTGCTTTCTTCTCCACGCAGTGTTACAGGGACCTGACACTAGTCAACCGCGACGGCATGAACGTGGTTCTCATCAAGATCAACCAAATCCTCATGGAGAAGTTCCTCAAGCTGCAGGACGTGTGTCGCACGCAGGTTTCTGAATAGACCGGTCTTTAGTATTTTGTGCTTGGAGTCTTACCCCCAGGCTTATTCCATTCCTCCCTGATTTTCTGTCTCTGTGCACAGCTGGTGTGGGTGGTCAAAGAGCTGGTGAAGAGCGGGGTGATAGGAGCCGACGGAGTCCTCATGACCCTCATGAAGCAGATCGCCGGTACATCACGATTGTGCACACTGACTTCACTCTCATTTGCACTGATTCCTTCAAACATACATGTTATACTAGTATATAATGCAAATGCATTGTCCCAAATGGTTTATTCCTCACATGACTGATTTTTAAATGTGTGGACTTTTGTTTAGGAGGTGACATCACCAGTAAAAACCTGTGGCTGGCTGAAAACGTCTTGGACATCTTAGTGGATCAAAGGTACCGTGAATACACATGTACTGTACTGTAAAGAACGGTCGTATAGAACGCTTATAAAAGTAGCTTGAAGCTTACCTGTAGTTGCTTCCAGTGTATTTTACGTATTACCACACATCGGCTTCTCACTTCTGGCGCAGCATTTGCTTTATGGCCTCATCAGAATATAATTTATTCAAGAATATGTTCTGGAATATTTGCCACTAGAATCCACTTCTACAGCAAATCCAACCCGACTATAAACAAAAGACATTTCCCGAACATCCATTTTGAATCCAGACCCGATCAGATCGTGCGTACAAGACGGCTCGGACGCTCCAGACTCGCACGCGCTTTCCTGCTATGGATGGAGAAGAACCCCCCAACATGTGACCACTGCAAAACAAACATGGCAAAAATCCAAAATGGATCACCGAAGAAAATACAGGAACGCATATGCAGTATACAAATACAGGACTGTGGTATCAAACAGCGTTCCTGCCACTGCTGGAACACATCTTGGAAGTCTTCTTTTCGAAGACCTTCTGCGATTCTTCTCCTTCTCTGCAACGGTGTCAAAAAACAGTTTCATCTTCGGGAAGAGGGCGAAGTCCGCAGGAGCCAAATGTGGCGAGAGACAGAGTGCGCACATGTTCACCAGTTGCACGGCTTGTGATGTCATTTGGCTCACTGACTTATGAAGGTCGGTGCTCCCTGCGACTGTGCGTGCAGCCTCGTGCTGCCCTCTGTTGGCACACTAGACTCAAACCTTTTTGATTCCACCTTGAAGAACCTGCTGAATTTTGTAATTTGCTCTTTTGCCTTTTTTGCTCCTGCCATGAAAATAGCCCCTGATGCTAGAAACAGCATTAAAAAGAACAATAAATGAACAAATGCGGAAATGTAAACTGTTTGGGATTAAAATTTGATCGACGCACATGATTTTGGTTATTAGACCACTGGATAGGGCTGTAAATTCTATTCTAGTGCAATGTTCCGTGTTTTCTGTGTTGATGTGTCACTTTGCGGTGTTTGTGGTCGTCGTTTGTGAACAGGGAATGGGTGCTGAAGAGCGGAATGCTGGTGGCCATGTCTGTATACACATATCTGAGACTTATCGTAGATCACGGGACACAGGGCCTCCTGACGCTCCGCCAAAGAGAGGTGGACTTCTGTATCGGCCTGCTGCGAGAGAGGGTGAGAGGGAAGAGCGAGGCAGAGCGGTCATGTGATCAAATATGAACACAGACTTTTTAAATGAGGGACACAATTTTTATTTTCTTTAATGGGGGGCTACCATACTTCTCTCTCTCTCTCTCTCTCTCTCTCTCTCTCTCTCTCTATATATATATATATACACACACACACACACACACATCCTTTTAAAAGACCATTATTACTATCATAATGGCATTCTTTCATTCAGCATTTTCATATCCATTGCTATTGAAATCAAAACATTTGTTTGTTGGTGGATAAATCTAATGAATAGTTAATCTACTTTAATAACTATTTGAAATTTTAGTTTAAAAGCCAACATTTATTATCAAATACAGATCTGATATGAGAAAAACATATATTTAAAATTCAAATTTGTAAATGTGGGGCAGGGCATAGTTTGGGGACCCCTTTTGTAGGAGTGTCAAAACAAATCGATATTTATTTATTTATTTATTTATTTATTTAAATCAATATTGTGCCAGTGACTTAAGGACTACCATGGACTTAAAATTTTTGACATTCTTTATATATTCTTCATATTCTGTGTTTTGGTTCACAGTAGTGAAAGATGCATTTATTTCCGATACGTTTACATTTTTTTTTATTTATTTATTTTATTTATTTATTTATTTATTTTTTTATCTTTTATGGGCTTTTTCTTTTTTTCTTATAAAGTAATTTTTTTCTAAAAGTATGCATAACTTTTTTGGATTCACACTCTTACATTTATTATTGTAATCGACAGACATTTTGGCTGTTACGCAAATGAAACCAGTATTTTATAATATAATATCAGTATGATTTTTTACAAATTTTATAATGTATTTTTATAGCTGATTTTTGGGAGGAAAAACGGCACTTTTCATGTTATATTAATTAACTGTACGTAATGATAAAAATTTGCATATTTTCTGCCCCCATATCGTTAAAACAACGATAACGATATTATCATAGACGTCATATGTCATAAACCCCTACCCCGGTGTATAGTATATATTTTTTTTACGTAGATGCTACAGAAACTACAGAGAATCCCTGAACACGTATATTAAATACAAATTAAATTTTATTTATTTATTTTATTTTATTTTTTACAAAAAGAGCTACTATGCCTCGTAAGTTCTCTAATATTATTGCCAAGTCGTTATAAGTGTGAAAACCTCGTGGAAAGATGGCCGAGTGTAAACAGAGGGTAATGAAAGAGACTATTTTATTCGTTTTCAACTTTTTTCTTCTTTATCTCTCAGTTTATGGAGTGTTTCATCATCGGGAGAGATCTCGTCAGACTGCTACAGAACGTAGCTCGAATCCCAGAGATGGACCTCCTGTGGAGAGACCTGCTGCACAACCCCCAGAGCCTGAGCCCACAGTATACTGGTGTGTTTGTGTGTGTTTGTGTGTGTGTGTGTGTGTGTGTGTGTGTGTGTGTGTGTGTGTGTGT
>JAAIIK010000100.1:535707-550707 GCA_014706435.1 Silurus glanis
TGTGTGTGTGTGTATGTATGTGTATATACACAGCAAATGAGGTCACGTGTATCGTGTCGAGTTCGAGTCTGAAGTTTCTTCCTTTTTAAATGTTCTAAATGTTGAAATGACGCTGAACTTATGTTGGTGATCAGTAGATACACCAAGCGTCAATCAAAACAAGTTCAAAACAGAGCGTGCGCTTGACCCTGATTGGTGGATTGCTGCATGTTTGACCAGTAAATAAAAAGGAACGACTGATTTTGCAAAACGTAGTTGAGTAAAAAGTAAGTCTCCCCAAATGAATAATAAAAAAAAAAAAGCTACTTAAGTACAGTAACAAATGACATTTAATCGCTACAGTCCACCACTGATTACCACTGAACCTGGTTTAGAGCTTTGCACATTTTATACATATATATATTTAAATTAATAATTCAATCACACCATAATGAAATAAAACAACTCACCCCTAATGCAGAATCAGTGCACGCTAAATTTATAAATGCAGAATAAAAAAAAAAAAAAACTTGTCTAGTCGGAAATGGTCTTTCAAAATGTGAGAAAGTCAATAAAATGGAAATGAAATACAAAAGAAAGTGTTGGTTGGGAAAAAGGTTTCTTTACAAGGTCTGATTCAGTAACAGTACTGATAATGCACTACTTATAATTAAAAATAAATCAATACAAATGAGTTTACATACCAATTCTCAATATACTACACATATATATATATCTATATATATATATATATATCTATATCTCCATATAGTTGAGGTTGAAAAATTATTAATAAAACCGTTAAAACTAAAGACAAATGAGTGTTCATAAAATTTTTTTTAAAAATCCTTCGTTTTTTTTTTTTTTATTTAGCACTGCTGAAACAGCAAATTCAGTTTAAATATAGCTCATGACAACAGTAACTAAACGTGCACAAGCTCGATTCACACGTTATGTGGATGATGGCTATATGGTAGTGGGATGCAATATTTTTAGATTAAAACCCACCCTCATTTTGTCACGATTTTTTCCTATTTCACAATTTAAGATAAAGAAATGAATAAATGTAAGATCTTGTCGTTAACGTGACGAATCTGACGAGTACCGAGGTCCGTGAAATCGCTTTGTAAGGGAAAAATCGACATCGGTGTAGAATCAAAGAACAAAAAAGGCACAATTTATAGGAAAAAGAAAAGTTTATTTTGAATTCTGAACCCTGGTTCCTCAACAGCTCTAAAGGGGGAAAAAAGAAAATCAAAGAAAACAAGAAAAACACAAACTACTAACTATAGAATCATTGCATTCAGTTAATCTTTATCCTGCAATCACATGCTGTTCTATGAAACCAGAGATGCACATTTAAGAACAGGAAGGGAAACTAAAACACATTTGCGAAAATGCGGCCGATCGAATAAATAATGACGGGAAGAACGCTGGCAGGATCGAGCGGAGGAGGAGGACGCCTGAGGGGAAGGTCCTAAACTAACGTCCTAGGCAGAGACGGTTGGATCTCGGTAAAAAAAAAAAGAAAAGAAAAGAAAAGCAGCAAAGATGAACATTTTGTGAAAAATTTGCCGAATAGATTCGTATTTTCTAGGAATTTTGCGTATATGAAAACTAATCGCTAGTGTTTCTGAATCCTGTCTTTTTTTTTTTTCTCCAACAGTCTCTACCTGTCATAGAAGGGGGTGTGAGAAGGAAAACACATGCATGAGGTGTGTAGAGCAGAAACTATTCCAGTCTGGGAAGCGTCACTCTCTTTGTGATCACATGACCACACAATATTATCCATCATATCATATAACTTCAGCTGATACTATAAAGAAGGGAGGGTTTTTTTAAACAAGGAAAACACCAATAACAACATGGCATCCCTATGCTCTGTGCATGTGAGAGAGAAGAACATGTTTATAGATTATCCAAAGTGTGTGTGTGTGTGTGTATGTGTGTGTTCCCACTCTCTTGATACTTAAACAAACCCAAGATAAAACAAAGCGGTCTCTCTGTGAAGAGCGAGGCGGTGTACAGACAGACGCAGATTCTCTCCTCGCCTCATCGACCCTCCCTTCCCTTCTTTTTAAACGATTTAGCGGATGGCCTTGACGGGGCTCTTGAAGCTGGACGCTGCCTGCAGCTGCAGCTGGTACGCCATCGGGTGGATCTTGAAGCCGTACAGCCTGGATTAGACAGGACGGGGAAAAAAACAAAACAAGGTTGATGTAGACGAGGGCAACGAAGGCGATCGGAAATTATCCCTGAAACAGCTTAGTGTTAGATTGCCTATTTTTATTACATATATTAGGGCTGCAACTCATGATTATTTTGATATTAATTAACCAGATAGAGAAAAACACAGGGTATTTATGTGTAAAAGTGTACATATTGAGTGTAGCCATATTTAAAACATAGTTTTTCCAGGTTGCCTCTGTGCTGTTATTATAAAGTACAAGAGCAGCCTCTAGAGGCGAATCACTGATGTGCTGTTTGTTTTGGCACTCGTTATTTAGATCGTTTGTTCCGCTGTTGCGTTGCACCGGAATTCGATGAAACGTTCTGATCTGGTCGATCTTTTCCAATCTTCCGCTGTTTTGATCTGCCGGTAAGGCGTTAATACACTTTATTGTCCAAAAAGATATGTAAACACTGACCATCACTTGTGTGTCTACTTGTAGAACGTCCTTGTTTATTATTAAAATACTCTTCTTGGAAGCTTCTGATGTCAGGGTGGAGGTCTTGGGAGCAGTCAGTGCTTCAGTTCATCCTAGAGTTGAGGTCAGGGGTCTTTTACACCAATAGGGATCCTTTTTTTTTGTACAGGGTCATTATCATGGTGGAACAGTGTTTGGGTCCCTCAGTTCAACTTCTATACAATTGTGCTTTTCAAAACTAGGAGTGATGGTCAGGTGTCTACAAACCTTTGGCCCATATACACATCAGGATGTTTCAACACTGGCTCCGTTTTCAAGGAAACACTATTTATCTACGTTTACACACGATCACCTTCACAGCGTTCCTGCCACTTCAGGAATGTGTCCTGGAAGTCTTCTTTTCGAAGCGCTTCGAGCACCTTTCTGCGATTCAAAACGACAGAACGGATGTTCTTCCGCTCTCGAAGCGATTAAAACCTCGTTGTGGCATCGCTGTAAACTCGGGCCTCACGGTCGCATGAAGACTTTTGGCACACTGACTTACGAAGGTCGGTGCTACCTGTGACTGGGCGTTCAGCCTTGTGCTGCCATCTGTTGGCGTGTTACAGAACTAGCCATAAAACCTTTTGATACCAATAGGTTTGATCGACTCAGGAAACGGTTTTGTTTTCAAAAACAGGGAAAACGCTTTCCTTTTTTTATTCAGATCACCAAACAAATACATCTCCATCTTTCAGCTGTTCCTCCACACACAAGCCTCACTGATCCCTGAACACCTAAACACTAAAGATTTCTGCTTAATGTATTTGTCATTCTCACCTCAGTCTAACAAAGTCCCGCTAAAACACAGAGACTTTCGAAAAGATCACCTCTCGTCTATTTACGCTTGTACTCGGGTGACCACCTGTATTATACCAACCTGTATAATTATATTATATTATTATACTTGCTCACTGCCCCTTTCAATTTATTTCACACAATGAATAGAAATTTTATCTGGGCAAAGAGCACACATAAGGACACTGACCTGGGCACAAACTGATTGGCAGGCCTTTTTGGCCGGTACTCGGGGTGCACCATGAAGAGCATGTGGGGGAACCCGGTTCCAAAATAAGCTCCATCGGTGTGATGGTGCCGGGACGACTTTGGCGTGTACACATCCATACATTTTGGACAGTAGAGCTTCACCATCGCCTCGCCCGGGATATCAGACAGCCCTAATGACACACAAACACATGCATGGTACATTAAAAGGCTGATAACACACACACACACACACACACACACACACACCCCTATCACATGTACAAGTTCTTACAGAACTCTTCCAGTATGCACAAATAAAACTGTTACTATAACAACAGATGCAAATGTCACTACAGCAGGAGTAAACAAATCAGGGGTGGAAGACTCACAAACCTGGGCACATGAACATGACCGTGTTTCTGAGGACAGTATGTTTAGTATGTTTAGTAATGTATGTTCAGTAACAGCAGTGTTCTTAATAGGTTCTAATTCAAAAAGTTTATATTTTTTTGATGTACGTTTAAACTGTAAACGCTACTGTCTGAAACATAAAAATATTTGATTTATATTGAGAGGATTCCATAAAAATAAATAAACTGTCTGACTAAAACAGAATACCGTACTTGTATATCAGTTTAGTGGTTTTTATACCATATATTAGGGCTGCACCTGATGGTTATTTTGATATTGATTAATCGGATAAAAGAAAAAAAACAAAAAAAATACAAAAAAAAAACCAGGGTATTTATGTATAAAAGTGTACTTTAAAAATGCAAAAGCCACACACTGTGTTTAACTATATTTAAAAGAGTTTTTCCGGGTTGCCTCTGGGTTGTTATTATACAGTACGAGAGCGGCCTCTAGAGGCGAATCACTGATGTGCTGGTTTTTTTTTTTTATAGTTCATAGTGCATTAACTAAAGTTAACAGACGAAAGGAAAAATAATTTAATAAAAAAAAAATTTATTAGTAAAATGTTCAACAAAAATTGTTTCTAAAAGCATTTATTAACTTTATTTAATGTTATAAATGGACTCGCCATTTGGCATGCTTAAATCTTTAAATGTCTTAAAAGGCCAGAGCATTGAAATTTCATTTGTTTTGTTTTTATTTTTGTAAACGTTCAGTACAGGATTTTAAAAAAATAAAGAAAAATATACATTCGAGCTGCAGGATACAAAATAAATACCGTATTTTCCGGACTATAAGCCGCTACTTTTTTCCCCACGCTTAAACAACGAAGCGGCTAATTTATGGATTTTTCCAGGGTTTATCTGGCATTTATTACAGTTAAAACTGAAAAATGCCAGATAAACAAACACAACAAAGTTCTAAAGTTTGGTCTTTTAAACATTAGATCACTTGCACCCAAAGCACTGATTGTAAATGAGATGATCACAGATAATAATCTCGATGCACTCTGTCTCACTGAGACCTGGATTAAACCAGGTGATTATATGGGTCTAAACGAGTCGACACCGTCAGGATATGATTATAAGCATATTATTATATATGAGCCCCGTCAGACTGGTCGTGGGGGTGGTGTAGGAACCATTTATAGTGCCTCTCATTGTTAGTCAGATATTAGGATTCAGTTTTAAATCATTTGAAGTGCTTGTTCTTAAAATTGTACTTTCAGACATGCCTAGAAAACTCGCTCTGGTAACCGTGTACAGACCCCCAGGGCCCTACACTGATTTTCTTCAAGAGTTTGCTTGTTTTCTTTCAGACCTCTTGATCAATTTTGATAAAGTGCTGCTTGTAGGAGATTTTAATATTCATGTAGATGATGCAAACGATGCTCTAGGATTATCATTTGTCGACTTATTAAACTCTTTTGGGGTTAAACAAAACGTCACCAGACCAACTCACCGTTTTAACCACACACTAGACTTAATATCCCACGGAGCAGACGTCACTGATATAGATATTTTACCTCAGAGTGATGACATCACAGACCATTATCTTATACTGTACACACTACCGGTAGAGCAGATTAGCCGTGTTTCACCACGTTATCGACTTGGTAGGACTATTGTTCAGACCACTAAGGACAGATTCATAAATAACCTGCCTGATTTATCTCAATTTCTCACTAAACCCATAACTGCTAATAATCTTGATGAAATGGCTAACTACATAGACCTTATCCTCACTAGCACATTAGACAATGTTGCCCCCATCCGGTTAAAAAAGGTTAGAGAACAAGCACCTGCACCATGGTATAATAGTTATACGCATGCCCTCAAGAGAACAGCACGTAATCTGGAGAGAAAATGGAGGAAAACAAAATTGGAGGTATTTAGAATTGCGTATAAAGACAGTATGCTCAGCTACAGACAGGCGCTAATAGCTGCTAGAGCTGAACACCTGAGCAAACTCATAGAAAATAACAAAAACAATCCCAGGTTCCTTTTCAGTACAGTAGCTAAACTAACTACAAATCAGGGATCTGAAAAATGTGTTCCATCACAGTTTAGTAGTGAAGAATTTATGAATTTCTTCACTGAAAAAATTTATAACATTAGAAAAACAATTGTGGCAGTTCAACCTCTGAGACCATCTCCTGACACAGTGTCACCTTCAACTCCACAGCTACACTGTTTTACATGTATAGTACAGGAAGAGCTGTATGATGTTATTATCAAAGCTAAATCAACAACATGTCAGTTAGATCCCATTCCAACAAATCTACTGAAGGAAGTGTTATATACAGCTAGTGAGCCTCTTCTGAATATTATTAACTCCTCACTATCTTTAGGTCACGTCCCTAAATCCCTCAAGTTAGCAGTTATTAAGCCTCTTATTAAAAAACCTAATCTGGATCCAAACAGGTTATCGATTTACAGACCAATTTCAAATCTCCCATTTATGTCTAAGATTTTAGAAAAGATTGTCGCTGCCCAGTTAAGTTCCCACTTGCAAGAGAACAATATCTTTGAAGAGTTTCAGTCAGGTTTTAGGCCCCATCATAGCACAGAAACTGCCCTAGTTAAAATCACTAATGACCTGTTTTTAGTTTCAGACCAAGGCTTCATCTCGCTGTTAGTTTTACTAGATCTTAGTGCTGCGTTCGACACTATAGATCATGATCTTCTCCTAGATCGCTTACAGAATTACATCGGCATTCAGGGACAGGCATTAAGCTGGTTTAAATCCTACCTGTCCAATCGTTACCATTTCGTAGATTTAAATGGAGAGCTATCCAGGCTAATGCTAGTGACCTATGGCGTGCCACAAGGTTCAGTTCTAGGACCCCTGCTCTTCACAATATACCTGCTTCCCTTAGGAAATATTATTAGAAGGCATGGAATTAGCTTCCATTGTTATGCTGATGATACCCAGCTATATATCTCATCTAAACCAGGCGATACAGCTCAATTAACTCGGATAACTGAGTGTGTTAAGGAAATAAGAGATTGGATGACCCATAACTTTCTACTTTTAAATTCTGATAAGACGGAGATTTTGCTCATCGGCCCAAAAACTAGTATACAGAAGCTCCAGCATCTCAACCTGCATTTAGATGGATGTTCTGTAACCTCTAGTTCAACAGTAAAAGACCTGGGAGTTATTTTAGACAGCAACTTATCTTTTAAAAATCATATCAACCAAGTTACAAAAACAGCCTTCTTTCACCTTAGAAATCTTTCTAAGCTGAGAAATATGTTATCTATATCCGATGCAGAGAAGCTCGTCCATGCGTTCATGACCTCAGAATAGACTACTGTAATGCATTACTAGGTGGATGTCCTGCATCATTAATAAACAAGCTTCAGTTAGTTCAGAATGCGGCAGCAAGAGTTCTTACCAGGTCAAGAAAATATGATCACATAACCCCAATCTTATCGTCTCTACATTGGCTTCCTGTTAAGTTTCGAATAGACTACAAACTACTGCTTCTCACCTATAAAGCACTAAATGGTTTGGCTCCCATGTATCTCTCCAGTCTTTTAACACGCTACAATCCGTCACGCTCCCTGAGATCTCAAAACTCTGGGCTTCTAGTAGTTCCTTGAATAGCAAAGTCCACAAAAGGCGATAGATCATTTTCACATTTAGCTCCCAAACTTTGGAATAGTCTTCCTGACAGTGTTCGGGGCTCAGACACACTCACCCAGTTTAAGTGCAGATTAAAAACATATCTTTTTAGCAAAGCCTACACATAACACGTCTCACATCATAACCTTGTGCTCCAGAACATCTGATCACATGCACATTATCAACTTGTGCTATTAATATCATGAACAGCAGCTACGCTAATTACTCTCCACTGCTTCTCTTTCTCTCCCCATCCCGAGGCTTCCTGAGGTTTGGCCAGCTCCAGTCACGTCCCACCTCGTGAAGATTATGGACTTTAAAGAAGTAGATGCCGAACTCGCATACATCCTGAACCATCTAGAGACGTACCAGTGCCAATTGGATCCCACTACATGTGTGGAGTTTTGACATTGGACCTCCTGGAGTGTTTAAAGGCTCTGGCATGGAGAAGCTGTTGCTGGATCTGTGATGATCACAAATGTTGAGCTCAGTAGCTCCTACTTTTATACCAAAGACTGTAGAAAGAACATTTACTTATAATCTTATACTCCAGTACTCATGTTGTTTCTCACTCTCCAGTGTTCTGTATTGTTGAAAGATTTATGATCAAACACTTGATGTCACCCAAATGAGGATGGGTTCCCCTTTTGAGTCTGGTTCCTCTCAAGGTTTCTTCCTCATAACATCTAAGGGAGTTTTTCCTTGCCACAGTCGCCATGGCTGCTCATCAGGGATAAATGCACACCGTTCACCTTCACTGTTGATTTCTGTAAAGCTGCTTTGAGACAATGTCTGTTGTGAAAAGCGCTATAGAAATAAACTTGACTTGACTTATAGACAGGTGTGGCGTATTTATGTTCAAAATAAAAATCTTTGTAAAATTCAGTGGGTGCGGCTTATATTTGGGTGCGCTTAATAGTCCGGAAATTACGGTACATAAATAAAAACACCTACAAAGACTGCGATCCGACTGTTAACTGTGGAACTCACCGATCGGCAGCATCGGCTGGTTCTCGCAGTAAACCCGAGGACAGTATCCAAAATCTCCCTGCTGATATTTCTCCAGCTACAACACGGGGGGGAAAAAAAGGCAGAATGAAAAAGATCATTTTTCACACATAACACAAGTAATTATTAATAAGTATGAACAGAGGGCTGTACCATCTGAGCGATGCCACGGTTGGTGAGGATGTAGCGCGCGTGAATCAGGCCGTACAGCATCTCGGCCGCCTGCTCGATCAGGTCACTCTGATTCGGGTTGTCTTCCAGCTCCTCATCTGCCAGAACACAGCGAGAGAAAGTGCCTACTGTTAACACCATGAAAGAAGGAAGAGGCTTTAGACAGACAGACGGAGGGATAAATAGAGACACAGACAGACGAGCACTTTATTTACCCCTGAGGGAAACTAATGTTACAGCAGTCAGGTGCGTATTTGCACATTAATTTGCGTTAACGAGGTCGAGACGCCGTCTAGCCGTCACAGACGTCTTCAGGAATGATCAGGTAGTGTATTGTCGTTTTTTTTATTATTTGAATTAAAAAATTCTGCTAAACAAATCAATTTATAGTAGCGTAATGTATAAACTGTACATTTTATTCTGTAAGTATGTTGCAGGGGGCGTGTGGACGAGCGCCGGTTTGTGAGTTGTGGGCGGAGCCAGACAAAACAAGCGGGACGAATCAAAGACTAATCGGGGCGCTATGTTTCAGTGTCCTGAGAGCTAAAACTGGCCGTTAAAAGGCTGGAAAGAATTAGTGTTCTTTAGTGGGTTTTTTTTTTTTTGGAGTCTCTATCGACTTCTCCGCCTCTTACTCTCCGTCTTTCAGTCTCTCACTCTTTCTCTTACTCAAACGGTTTCTCCACCTGCTCTGTGATGTCATATAGTGTTTAAAGAGATATATATATAAAAACTGCAAACCTGTGAACATAAGCTTTACACGGGTTGATGTGGAACATCTGCTGTAGAGCTCTGACATCAACCCTATTGAACACCTTAGGAATGAATGAACGCTGACTGCACTTCAGGCCTCCTCACCTCACCTACATCACTACCTGACTTTACGAACACCCTTGTGACTGAATGGGCACAAAATCTAGTGGAACACATCCCAGAAAAGTTTTTCCCAAATAATTATATTTCCAAATAAGTCCTCCAATGGACATAAAGTTCTGACAGGATTCCAAAATTAGTCTGATTGATGATCTACTACTAACCTGGCTCCAGATCCAAGATCATATCCAGAGCTTGTCTGTAATGAGGAACCTGCTCGTTCAGTCCGGTGAGATTGAATTTGTCCTGGATATAATCTTCGTCCACCTGCGAGCGCAGAGAGATGTTTATCAGGGTGTCTGGAGGATTTACAGAGAACAAGGAGAAAGCGGAGGCGAACAATACGAACCTCGCAGAAGAACTCGTTCCCGCGTAGACCGCAAAACCAAGAGATCCACGACACTTCCTCTGAGCTGCTCATTTTGGAGAAACTGAGGAGATAAAGAGAAGGAAGAGGAGGAGGAGGAGGCATTAGAAATGTATATACAAAGAAAAATACTCACAAATGGCTTCCTGTGAGCCGTGTATAAGCCACTATTAATACTCTATTCATACTCTTTAGTGCACTTACATAAACATTTGGGACGTGAACAAAGTTTAAACCGAGAATAACAAACCACACCACATAATCCCACAGGATCTATAATCTACACCAAGATTCACACCATAGTCCATAATCCACAACATGATCTACATAGGAATCCACAACATAATCTGTATCTCATATCATTATCTATAATCTACACAATGATACAAAATCTACATTATAATCCATGATCTGTAATCTTCATCATGACCCAAAATCTACACCATGATCTACTCTATAATCTGCACCATGGTCTAGAATATACACCACAATCCATAGTCTACACCAGAATCCACATCATGATCTATGATCTACACCAGAATCCACACTGTGATCTATGATCTACACCATAATCCATACCATGATCTAGGATCTATACCATGATCCCCATGATCCATAATCTACACCTCCATAATCTACACCATGATCCATAATCTACACCAGAATCTACACCACGATCCATAATCTACAACATGATCTTTAATCTAGACTATGATCCAAAATCTACACCATGATTTATAATCTACACCATGGTCTACTCTATAATCTGCACCATGGTCTGGAATCTACACCAGAATCTACACCATGATCCATAATCTACACCATGATCCATAATCTACACCATGATCTACACCTTTGTTTAGAATCCACACTATATAAACTTGGAGAAATGCTAACATCACTGTTCACACTCTCAAAGCTGAAACTAGCTACACGGCTAAACACCGGTCGTACAGACCGATTTCAAACACCACCTTCTGAGTCTGGTTGAAGATTAAAACCTCCATAACACATCCATAAAAACCTCCTCAGTGTCTGCATTCAGTCGCTGAAACACTCCGCCCAGACTCCGGTCTCTCAGTATCCCTGACTGGATGAACCCAACATGGCGGCCGCTTCCCCCCCGCTCTCACTAGGCCGCAGATACAGCGCCAGTCCCGAACCTCCACCTCAGTCTCTGAGCTCCATAAACTCACACTGAGGATTCGCCCAGACCTCCACAACTTCTTCTATATTCATTAAACCGATATAAAGTGTGTATTGGAGGTATTTGAAACACAAATAAAGTGTACGAGTTTCAGCCTCACCTCCGGCTTCGGTGCTCAACTGCAGCAATAAGAGTGGCTCGACTCGGCGTGTGACGTCTTAAACAACGTAATGACGCAAAATCTGACGCTTACGTGCCATCCTGGGAAATGTAGTTTGGGCAGTCATGCAGTTTTAGAGCGAGTGTGTGCAAAATGATACTTCAGTAAAAGTAAAAAAAAAATGCTCCCTGTAAACTTTGGAGTAAAATTACAAAAGTATTTGCCATCAAATGTACTTAAGTATCCAAAGTACTATGATTTATTATGGCTACAATGTTCCTATTATCATTTTTATCACAGGACTCTTCACTCAATCGACGTTACTCTAAGCACAACGATCAATTAATCAGGGCCCCAGATAAAAATAAAATAAAATAAAATAAAATCAATTAGGTGGTGTTGGATTTTATTTTTTAGCTCTTTCTATTCTTTTTCATCACACAGTCCACATGCAGGAGACGCCTGCAATCGCTTACGGTGTTTTCTGTGGATCGCTTTTTCGCGATGATGTGCTTTGGATTACCGCCGTGTTTTCTTACTGTCTCTTTTTCTTTTTTTAATGATTTGTTCTTGTTTTTGTTTTTTTTCCCCTTTTTTTCTCTGCCCGCTTCAGAGCAGAAGTTGCAAAACATGTTCTGGGTCTTGTGATTTTACCTCAGAAATGAAAACTTTTTCATTTCAGTTTTATAATCACACTCTTGATGTCACCCAAATAAGGATGGTTCTCCTTTTGAGTCTGGTTCCTCTCAAGGTTTCTTCCTCGTAACATCTAAGGGAGTTTTTCCGGGTCACAGTCGCCATGGCTGCTCATCCGAGACAAATACACATCGTTCACCTTACATTCTGTCAGGCTGCTTTGAGACAATGTCTGTTGTGAAAAGCGCTATAGAAATAAACTTGACTTCAAAAGGGGGAACCATCATCATTTGGGTGATATCCAGAATGTGATTATAATCTTTAAACAATACAAAACACCAGAGTGTGAGAACTAACATGAGAACCAGAATGTAAGATTATGAGTAACGTCCTTTCTACAGTCTTATAGTCATTTGACGTTATGGAACCAGGACCTCTCAACATTTGAGAGATAGAGACTGATTTGAAAAAGTCTGATATTTTCAGTTACGACATGTTTTTTTTTTTTCTGATGCGGAAAGTTGAGTTTTAACGCACATAAAAAGTCATAACATGCAGAAGGTGGCGATCTCGCAGTCTGGGGCCCTGTAATAGATTGATATTAACGAGTCAAACACTGATTGACGTCTATTAAAATGATCACAAGCCCAAAACCTTCTTTTTAACTAGCTCAAAAATTTCATTTATTCCTCTCTAAATGTTCTGCTTGCTGCTGAACTGATGCTAAACTGTGTCGGTGTTAAGCGCCAATCGAAACATGTTCTCGCCCCTGATTGGTGGATTAATCTCCCCAAATGGAAATATTACTGTCATTACTGTCCAGAACGGATTAAGCTGGAGCATTAAAAATCCCCTTCAATTGAACTAAGAGGTCCAGATGTGGTCCATAAACGCTTAACGTTGCAAGACAGAATTTTTAAAAGACCAAACTCAGTAAAAAAAAAAATGTATACATTTTATTAATTAATTAATAATCAAGCATATTATGTACAGACAAGCAGTTTGGTCTTTTTAAAAAAAAAAACGCTGTCTTATGGCATTAAGCAAAAACGTTGAACGTGATCTAGAACATTTTTTTTCTCCATTCAACTTGTACAAACCTTCTGTGCCGTACTGGTAGGTGCAAGTTTCACCATATCTACTGTTTCAACAGTGTCTCCTTGTATTATGGTGTCCAGTTTTGCTTACATTAAAAGTTGTGCAACTCATGTATTTACTTTTGAGTTTTGTGTAGTTCTGTGCTCTTTTTTGTTCATGTGCGTCGTCTGATGCAGTGAGGGACGGTAAGGAAATGTTGCTTTTTGGTGTATCTGTACTTTACTGAAGTATCTCCATTTGGGGAGATCAATCCACCAATCAGTGCAGAGAGAATGCTGTTTTTAACTTGTTTCGATTGGCGCTTGGTGAATCAACTTATCACCAACATACAATCATTGACTCATTAATATCACTCTATTAATAGATTGTTGTGCTGAGAGAAACAGCGTCTTTTCACATAAACCGAGTTGAAGTGCATTTGAGGACGAATACTTGTGCACTTTTACTGGGGTCATATTTTACCAAGCGTTTCTCTACTTTTACTCAACAAACATGCTTTGTGTACTCCATCCACCACTGGTCTGATGTGGCACGTTGGTGGAACGTCGTTTCCTTTCACTGCGTCCTGCATTGTATTTGGTTGAAATGACAACAAAAGCCGACTTGACTTGAGAAGAAAAAAAAAAGTCACATGTCTGTAGACTGAAAGCCACATGGACACACAGACTGGGAAACATCTACAGAAAGTGCAAATGAATAAGATCAGGCTGATGATCCTCAGATCCAGAAGACACCATCTTCTGTAGCACCCTGCTGCACCCGTGAGCCTTCACACACTGTAGTTTTACCTAAAACTTGATCCCGAATGAGAAACAAAGAATTTCACACGACACGTAAATTCCATTAAAACAAAAAGATTTTTATTTAACTCTTTTTCTCTGTATACTTTATTATAATAAGACACTTCTCTGCTTGTACATTGCTCCCATGAACTTAAAAATGGCAACAATCTTTTTTTCTTTTTCTCTTTTTTTATTTTTTTTTATTTTGGGAATGTAAGTTGGGGTAGACGAACTTAGATACATACCAATATACATACATGTGTGTATATCAAGGCTCCAGTAATAAACCATAAATGCTATAAACGCTGTAACCACTTCAGGTACCTTAGTGCGGTCAGAAGTATAGTACAATCTTTGAGTATTCCAGGAATACGCTCGAATGGGTAGTATTACTTACTCGTTAAACATGGGTACATACGATAATGACCACGTCGAGAGATAGCTAAATGTCTAGAAGCGAAGAAATAAAAAAAAAAAAAAAAAAAGGATAGATAGCGCTCGGAACCAGACGCGTGGCTGCAAACGTTCAGGCTCACCGAGGTGCGGACGAGGATGCGGTCGTGCTATAATGTCAGTCAGGGGCCAAAGAAAACAAAACAAAACAAAAACAAACAAACAAACGAACAAAAATAAATGCCAGAGAGACGAGATGTCAAATGCTTTCCATTACTTCATTCGGATAAACTTACACACACTTGAATGCATATCCATGAGTGTATATAATGAGCACAGTATCAACATCCTAGTATTATCCCACTAACGGGTTAGAAAAAAGAAAAAGAAAAGATAACTGTCCCACAGAAAAACAAACACCACAACCCCCCCACCCCAAAACAAACCCAAAATTTATACATACAGTAGAGATAACGCACGCACGCACACACACTCGCACTCATTAGTTGCCGTAGTCACTCACGCATTTCATTTATAGAAGCTCTATTCGGTTACCCAGACTACACTCGGAGACACGGGAACGTCCAGAAAACAAACCCCAACTTACAGCAGTAGTAAAATGCTGGTCAGAATACACAAGGGCGTGTCCTTGCACCTGTTTCAGTTCAGAT
>JAAIIK010000100.1:552258-563985 GCA_014706435.1 Silurus glanis
AAAAAAAAAAAAAAAAAAAAAAAAAAAAAAAAAAAAAAAAAAGCGAAATCTATGGAATATATCTTCATATTAAAAGAGTAACTGCACACCTAACCCCGATTCCAACCTGAAGCATACGCTGTACTGCTAAACCCCCGACAATGTATAAATATACACAGGGACATCACGAATTATCGGCCTTCCATAAATACTTCCAGACTCTACTGCGTGCTACTAACGTAGGCCTCCTACACGCTGCAGTCACACGTCAAGCATCTGTGTGTCAGTTTTGAGGTCATATTGTGCTTGTATATGCAACCTTTTTTTTTGTTTGTTTGTTTTTTTTTGTTTATTTTTATTTTTTTTTTACAGCTGAAGGGTTGTCAATTAAGGTAAATGCGGCGTCGAATCGGAAAAGAACTTGGGGCTCGTGTGAAAGGAAAGCAAAGTGTGAACGGACAAATAAAAGGGACGAGACACAAAGCATTAAACAGAGGATGCTAGAATGAGTGTGTACATCATCTTCATAACTATATCTTGTACAATAATAATAATGGTAATAATCTGAGGGGATAAGAATCAAGAGAACGAGGGATGAATCTGAAATGTTGCAAATTAAAAGGAGAAAAAGGATTCACTTCCTGTTCTTGGGAGATGACCAGTTGCCACGCCTCTCACCACGATTGGGCCCGCCATTACCCGATAAACCACCCGGTCCTCCACTGTTAGGTGGACCCCTGGAACCTCGACCACCTCCACTGCCTCCGGTACTGACCCGTCGATTCTGCCTTTCCATCCCAGGCCGCTGGCTGGAGAAGCTCCTCTTATTGGCAGCCGAATCTTTATTAGTTATCTCTCGGTCAACAGCTCCCCCACCTCCGCTTCCTCTTCCAGAAGGATGGTGATGGTGATAGGAGGAATAGGATTTTCCACCTCCTCCTCCTACTCCACCAACTCCACCACCACCACCTTCCCTCTCTCGAAACTCTGCAAAGTCACTGCTTTCAGAGGCAGTTTCCCATTCCTCGTTGGCCTGATCAGAGTTCTGGTTGGAGACATCTGGAGATTTGGCGCCACCCGTCTGGTTGTGGTTATGGTGGTGCTGAGAATGGGGCAGGCCAGAGTTGCCATGGAAATGATGATGGTGATGGTGGTGGCTATTCAAATTCAGGTTTCCACCCCCAAGATAGCTGCTATTGTTGGTTGCGGCGATATTGTGATTCGCATTTGCAACGGCGGCGGTACTGGATACGTTAGACGTTCCGTCTTGCACCGGATTCTGGGATGGCGAAGCAGACGGCTGTGGCTGTGCGCCTACAGCTTCGATTATTCCACTGCTTCCGTTGATACGGGCAGCATTCTCCCGCTCCTGTTTGAGCCGGCGAAATCTGGGCGGCTTGTCTTGCTGATGTTGGGAGCGACCGTGGCGCCGACGCCGAGGAGGCCGCTCAAATCCCCTGTGCAGGACATTTCGCCCGTCTACATTAGGTAAAGGAAGCGGTTTGGGTCCAGAGGAATTGGAATTGATGTTGCTTAGGTTCTGGGCCACACCCCCGTTTTCAGTGCCCATCGGCGCAGTTGTGGGCACTGCAGGAGCAGAGATTATTGAAGAGTTTACACCCTGGTTTTGAGAATGAACCTGCTCAGTAGCCTTTTCTTTCTTTTCTCCATTAGATCCATGGCTTGCTTCTTTTATTAGGGAGGGCTGTGGATGTTGCTTTCGAGCTGACGCAGAGGATTTAGCAGACACACCTTGAGAAGAAGAACCAGGCCCAGAACGGTGTCCACCAGACATGCCTCCTCCACCACCTGAATTTCTGTAGACACCCCCTCCGGCGGCACCTCCACCCCTGCCGCGTCTCGAAGGCACTCCTCTCGGCGTGAACACTCTGGTTTGGGTATTTCTTGGTGGTGCTGAAGATGTTGCATTGCCCAAAGCTTGGTTCTCTCCCCCTGTTCCTTTCTTAGTAGGTGCTTTACGATCCTCCCTGTCAGAGTGTGCAAGGTCACTAGCCGCGCTCTCACTGCCTGTCTCGGAACCTCTTTGCCTCCTTCTTTTCGGCACTTCTTCATACTCAGAGCCTTCGCTTCGGGTTTCGCTGTGGTTCCGGGCACGTCCGGGGTTTGGCTGGGAGCCTCCCTGGCCGTGTCTGCCAGATGACCCTTCCCTCTTGTGATCTTGGTTAGAAGAACCGTGGTGATATCCGCTGTTGGCAGTGGCTCTGTAGTCTCGGCTGCTTCGGCCTCCTGCCCTACCACGTGCACTTCCTGCATAACTGCCTCTGTAGCCTCTGCCCCGACCATAGAACTCGCCCCTTCCACGGCTCGCTCGGCCTCCTCTGGAAGAGCCCGCGTGGAATGTACCACCTCCTGCATTGCTACTTGTCTCATAAGAATGCTCTCTGTCCCTCCTGGAAGGTGGCGCTAAAGAACCAGTGGTTTGGACAGAGTTTTCTCCTTCTTTGGATGATTTACTCATGGCCCCACCAGCACCTCTATCCTTGCCACCGTTTCTCGGCTTTCCCGGCAGAGCGCTTTCATCTTTCCTGGAAGGTCCGGATGGGGCTTGAGAACCGGAGGCTGAAGTTTGTTTAACTGACACATGAGAGGCAGTTTGGTCTTTATCTTTTGCAGAGCCAATGCTGTTTTTCTCTCCTCCCTCACCTTCACCAAGTTCTCTTTTTATTTCCTTCAGCACAGGTCGCTTAATAGGACCCATTCGCTTGTTGGGGTTACCCCCCCCCTGACTGGACAATGGGCTTATCAACCTGATGGGTCAAATCCTCCCCTCCTGTGTGTCCTCCCTTTCTGTTATGCGCAGATCCACCACTTGCACTACTGCTTCCAGGTCTTGGGCCCCAATGAGTTTCAGTCTTTTGCTCCCGACTACGGGAGTTAGATTTGGGGTGGTGGTGCTGCTGCACCGAATGCTGGGAGGACTGTGAGTGAGAGTAGGTATTGCCTGGTTTGTCATGTTTCCGTCCACCAACACCACGAGGTCCAGTGTCATGCTCATGTTGGTGTGGGGAGTGACGTAGTGACTGCTTCCCGCTACCGTCCTCCCGGGCTGAAGAGGCGGAGGAGGTAGAAGAGCAGGAAGAAGGGCATTGCTGGGGAAGTGGAGGAGAGGATCCGGTCTTCTTGGGCTCTCCTCCCCTCTCTCTACCGTTCTCCTGTTTGTGTGGATGCAGAGTGTAATGTGAGGGATGGGCATGGTGATGCTGCAAATGGGTGTTGTCCAAGGGCGCGAGATCAGCGCGGCCATTACGGTCAAAGTGGGGATGTGGAGCACCCCATATTTGATTCTGTTGGCCACTCTGTGGTGGTTCATCATGATGACCAAAGCCACGGACTTCTCCTGCACTATTAACCCTCTGCTGTGGGTGAGAAACCATTCTGGATCCTGGATCTGGGAAGCTGCTGTAATTGCCACGCCCTCCCAAGAAGGGTTGGTGATGGCCAACTTGAGTCCCCACAGGGGATATTGATTTATCAGTAGAGCCAGAAGGAGAGTTTGTACCCACAAGAGGTGGCTGAATGGAACCTGGACCTCCGTCTTGATTGCGCACCGGAGGAGTGTCACTCCTAGTATATAAATAAATAAAAAAAAAATAAAAAATTAGGGCTACAGTAGGAAAGTCACATTCTAACTCCAATTTCTTCGCTGATAACTTAAGTGTTTGTACATAAAACAGATGCGACAACACAAAAACTATTAAATACACACCGACCAGGCATAACATTATGGCATTACACATCATGCAAGGGAAAAAACTTAACACCCAGTCTTCCATCTACCTGAAATAGAGCCCAGAGGATGAAACCATAACCAAGTCTTTACCTGGCACCTTTGCCCATGTCCTCCTCTTCCAGAGCTTGTTTCTGCCTTAAGGGGGAACTCAGAGCCCGTCCTTCTCCGCTCCCTGGGAAAACCTCTGGTCCCCAAGTCAGTTTAGGATCCATTGGTGGTGTACCACGATGAGCATGGGGGGGACCTCCATGCTGCTGCCTATCAAACTGCTCCGAGCCAGAGCCACCGGAATCCGAACGCTCCCGACTCATCAGCCCTAAAAATGAATTATGTGATGTAAAATATAGTGTCGTTCAATTCAGACATTACGTGTAATGTGAACATGGAAGGTTGTGAACAAACCGGTGGGATGCATGCTGGCCGGATAGTAATCCATTGGTGGGGGGCGACCCTGCATTATACGAGGGTCCATGTAGGGCATCATCACCCACCGAGGATCAAAGTTAATGGGCAGTGGCGGCGGTCGTCCCATGGAGCCAGGGAATAGAGCAGGCTGTTTAGGACCTGGCTGTGGAGTGGCGCCAGGAGTCTGCTGAGGTGCTTGTGGCTGGAGCTGAACTTGGGCAGCTTGGCTATGCTGCTGTTGCCACTGCTGCTGCTGTTTCAGGAGCTGTTCCTGTGTGCAATTAAACCGCATAAGTGTTTCACTCGTTCGCCAAATACAACTGTTCTGCAAGTTCAGGAATACTTTCAGGTAATCTATTAACAGACACAAACCTGCTGCTGCCTCTGGAAACGAGGCGGAAGGGACTTCTGATACTTGGAAAAGCCCTGGCCAGGCATCCCACCCCCTGGCCTTCCGGCTCCCCCTGAAATCGTCTCGACCTTCACCGTCTCGTCACCACTTCTGCTACTGCGAACATGAGTGCTGCTTGGCACGGGTTCCTCCTTGACTTCCACTGGTGCTGGGACATCATGGGGCTGCTGATGCTGGGGGGCAGGAGGTGGAACAACCTGTTGTGAATCTGAAAAAAACAGAAATAAAACGGAATAAGCCAGAGGTTTTAATTTCAGTCTGGAGTTAAGATGACCTCATATTTCAGAAACACGAATCAAAACTAACCAGTGTTAGAGTCATAGCTGCTATTGCTGCCAGCTCTTTGTCTGTTATTAGCAGTCAGCGCCAGTGTAGCGCCACCTAACTGAGCAGATGCGAGGGGTGGTTCCTCTGAGTCTACACAGGGTGATGGGGGCTGACTGGTGCTGGATGAAGAAGCTGAAGTGGTTAAGGACGGAGTGGGGCTGGTCGCAGCAACCTCCACGGCAGCACTGGGCTTCTGCTGCTGTTGCTGCTGCTGCTGCTGCTGTTGTTGTTGTTGTTGCTGCTGCTGCTGTTGTTGTTGCTGCTGCTGCTGCTGCTGTTGCTGTTGCTGCTGTTGTTGTTGTTGTTGCTGCTGCTGCTGCTGCTTTTCATCCAGCCGCTTCAACTTTTCAGCGCATGCAGCACGCCGCTCTTCCTCCATCCTACGTTCCTCTTCCTCGCGGCGACGCCGAGCACGTTCCACTGCCGCAGAGATCTCCGAAGACGACTGCTTTCTTCGCTGACGCCATGTTTCATCTTCATCCTCACCCTGTGTCTGATTAAGCAGGGCTGGAGGAGGTGTAGGTCCTTTCGGCTGCTGGACCTGATTATTATTATTATTAGACAGCTTTTGGGGCACGGACTGATTCGAGGCCCGTTCCTGCTGAGAAGATGACAAAAGAAAATAAATATTTTGGTGACTAAGTAAGCTTATTAACACACAGACAGCGCATTGTCTCCAACACCATGACCATGCTCATGTTAGGGGCAGGCGATAGAGTTTTAAATCATAATATTTTCCTAGATTTGTTTGTAAGAGTGGTGCAAAAACAGTCCTGTGCAGTCCTATTTAAAAGTTCCCCTTCCCCTGTCACGGTGTCTGCAGTGGTCTTGTACACATAAAGGCAGAGTGTGGGACAATTAGATCTGAGGTGGGAAAAACAAATAATGTGCATGAAAGGTATCCTTTATTTTCAAATCTCTACCAGGGTCTCATTACCACCACTCACCACTAGGGGTGCAAAATTCCAGGAATTTACATGACTGGAAACTTTCCATTAAAATTAACAGAAATATTTTGGAATAAATTGGGAATTACTTGGGACTTAAATGTAGTTGGGAAAAAAATGCACAGCAAAATAATTGTTGGTGAGTATGTTTATGTTTAAAACGTCCTTGTGCTGTGTGTAAGCTGTTGCACAACAAATATATATATTTTTTATACTAGCGATTAAAACAAAGTCAAAAATGTCATTAAAAAACAAATCTGTATTAGTTTGCATGCATTTCAGCTTATGACCAAAAAAAATGTTTATCTTTTTGTTTGTATATGATACAGTTTATATACATGACCCCAAATTTCTAATCAATTCCATTAAATACCTGATAAGTTTCTAAATTGGAATGTTTCCCAAATTCCCCAGATGAAGTTCACATTGCATGTTTCCGGAAATTTACCGGAAATTTCCTTTGCAACTCTACCCGCCACTAGGCAGATGTTGTCCCTTTACAACCTGGACCCGTGCCCCAAGTACCTGTCGGTAGCAGGAGTTGGGTCCCTGCCCAAGAAGTGAAACTGGTGGGGGGGGAGGGCTGCTCCCGAGGACCACCGTGTCCAGGCCTACGCTCCTGCATACAGGCAAAAGCACCTGGCAGTAAGTCATCCAGGAAGCACTTCATGTGCCCTTCAAATCGTGTTCCTGGCCTTAGTTTGACTCATACCATTGCTGGCTGGTGCCAAAGCAATAGAACAGTGTGTCGGCATCTGCTGTGTCAGTCATGTGGGTCTTACCTGGTAGGGTCCAGCGCTTGCCTGACCACCCCAGCTGCTCCCCCCCTCCTCGGCCCAGTTTGGCTTGCTGGAGGGTCCCGGGGCAGCCTCTTCAGTGGGGACAGGAGGTGTGTGCCTTGTACCGCTTCCACTATCAGATGCCTGGGAACGTGAACTTAGGGCAGGTCCGTCTTGGGATTTCTGCTGCTCCCTTTGTTCCCTAAAAACAGGAGGTGACAGATGCGCATGCATTATAATTATATACATAAAATCTAAACCGCGTTATGCAACCGTGCATTTCTACGAAACGTACAGAGTTCCGTTGTTGTGTTCGGTTTCCTCGTCATCCCCCTCTTCCTCCCCTTCATCGTCGCTGAACTTTAACTTGGCCGAGTAGTCAATCTCCTCTTGTGCCCCTGATTAAAAAATAAACAAACAGGCCTATATTAAAAAAACAAACTGAAAAAAGATCAAAAGATCCTAGAAACTTTTCATACACCCTCCTTACCAGCCCATCCTTCATCTATCTCATGGTCTAACTCATCCAGCTCCTTAAGGTCATCCTGCTTTAGGATGGAGGGGCGTTTGACCATCTCGCCACGGGGGCCACCAGGTGGCCTCCCCTCTGGTGCAGGCCCACCCTGTGAACGAGAGAACCTGAAGAAAAAATAAAGAGAGGGCAGACTGTTGCTAAAAGATCATTGGAATAGACAATGCGTATTAACATATTTAGCGATAAGTTGCAACAGTAACCAAAAAAATTAAAAAATGTATAAAAAAATAAATATGTATCTGCAAAAATTATATATATATATATACACTGCAAAAAAAAAAATAAGCAAAGGAATTCACAATAAAATTTTTCCTTCAGATTACGTGCACTTTTATTAAATAGAATGTGTTCTAACTGCCTTTAAAATGCTTTAAATGTAAAATAAAAAAATGAAAATCAACACATTTACATAAAAGATACGTTAATCTGTAAATGCTCCCACAGGGAGATCATAGAGACGATATGTCTCGTCTTACCTAGGGGCCTCATTGGGTGTTGGAAACCTGTAAGGCCCTTGTGGACCATATGGCGGTGGGAAGGGCAAGAACGGTGGGTACATCTGAAAGAGAACAAACAGATTAGAGAAGTACTATATACGTACACCGATCAGGCATAACATTATGACCACCTGCCTAATATTGTGATTGTCCCCCCTTTTCTGCCAAAACTGTTCTGACCCACAAACTTATCGAACTTTTACATTTGCATTATATTATATAACAACTTATAACTACCACTGTAATAAACAACATATCTACAAAAAAAAACAAACAAAAAAAAAAAAAACGAATAAAATTTCTCAGTACTCACGAAGGGAGGCAGAATTCCTCTGTAAGCGAACTGCGGGCCAACCGGAGGCTGGGGGAGGGGAAGGGTGGGACTGCCTGCAGGCGGGTTTCTAGGTGGCCCATGGGGGGGATTCTGAAGGAGAGGGGCCCCAGCTGCACCCTCCATTCCCATGGCTGCCACGAGGCTGCCCTCCGCCATCCCCTCCCCAGCTATGGTGGGCGCCATTCCACGGCCCCCACCATCCCGCCAACTCGTCACATCTGGAAAGAAAAGGCAGGTTTTTACTATAAAGCAATGCGATCAGCATTCTGATTGCGGAAAGGTGACAACAAAAGGCTGCACGCTGACTGAAGAGAACAAACAAACGAACAAATAAATAAATAAAAGTGCAGCATACGTACTCTGGGGGCGGAGGCTTGGTCCTGGCCCATACCACTGATCTGCAGTGGCCTGTTCTTTGCCAGCTTTGTCCTGGTCGCCCGCCGCCTGCAGGGTGGGAAATTCCTCGCGAGAGAATGGCGACGGTTGGTTTGATCCCTTTCCACCTGAACGGAACCAGAAGCGAGTAGTGATTACAGCAGTGGCGTAAGGTCATGTCGTGCTAAAAACGTCTTGTTCAATCAAACGAATGAAAGCAGCTCAGGCTCATTCAACATTTTAATAAAACGGCTTCTTTAAACAATACATTTCAATTGAGGAACCAAATCTCACCATCTCCTTGTACTCCAAGTGTAACACTGGCCTGAGCCCAGGACCTTGTCCCTGCGACTATAGCTGTAGTTGGGGCCTAGAAAGAACAAGATTGAGTTCATTGGTACTTTAAAAAGATGTATTTCGGCGATATGTGCCCTGGGAATAACGTCCCAATCGTTTAACGTACGGTGCTGCAAGCAGTTAAGACGCATTTAATTGTACAATGAAGCAAAGTGTGGAAATTGACGCAGGGATTTGTGAAAACTGGCACCTCTTGAGCTGGAGGAGTTCTCGGCAGGCTCGGCGCAGGCGTCTGTGAAGCCGCAGGCTGCTGCGACTCCGGCTGCGGTGCTGACGATACATCGGTACTGCAGGAGTAAGAAGAGGCGCACGTCAGACGAGTGTGAAAGGAGCGAGATGTTGAAATAAGACGTAATAAATAAGTAATCTTGTCAGGAGCAACTTTTGAGCAACTAGTTTCGGTTTTCTTGAAATATGCAACAATACAAAAATAAATAAACCCATGGATTGCTACCTATCCTGAACTTATTTCTGTTAATTTTGTCCTGTAACAGTACCTTATGTGTTTCCAACACAGTGATTTGCAATTATGAAATGTATGAGGAGTCATGGTTCTGTTTTAACTGAAAACAAGCGGTTCATCACATATATTACAAAACGATTAAATCAGCACCTTACGGCTGGACACATCAGATCAGAGGAAAAAAATAAAATAAAATAAAATAAAAATATATATATAAAAAATAAAATTATAATTCTAATCCAAAAAATTGCTGGATTGAGGTTTGGGTTTATAAAAAAATAAAAATAAAATAAAACATTTTAAATCCTAATCCCATCTAGAAAATCGCTGGATTGAGGTTTGGATTCAATAAAAAAAAAAATAATAAAAAAATATATATATTTTAAATCCTAATCCCATCTAGAAAATCACTGGATTGAGGTTTGGATTCATAAAATTATTATTTTTTTAATTAAAAAATAAATAAATTACATTTTAAATCCTAATCGCATCCAGAAAATAGCTGGATTGAGGTTTGAGTTAAATAGTTTTTTTTTATTAAAAAAAAGAAGAAGAAAAAAAAAGAACATTTTTTTTTTAAATCCTACTTCCATTCAGAAAATAGCTGGATTGAGTTTTGGGTTCATAAAACAAAAATAATAAAAAAAAAATAAAATAAAATAAACGTTTGATGTAACCCGACGCTTGAGGACGCTTGAACCGCACTGCAGAAATCAGGGTTTAACTCATTCAACACACACACACGCAGACACTTAACAAAACTAACAAGGTCTGAATGGTGTATGACCCTCTATAACCAGTTTTTCTTTGTTGCATTGGAGCGTTTTTCAGATCAGAAACTACTTGTCCAACCTACCGAATGCTTCGATACATTCCCTTAATTTATTGTATTTACAATTGTCATCTTATCTTGTTTGTCAGGTTGATGATGATGAAAAAAAAAAAAAAAAAAAAAAAAAAGAAATCCCTCAAAAAACTCTATATTGGTTCTTTGCATATGGCATTGAATGCAAAATGGTTGAACCAGTTGTCAGAATATATCAAGCTAAAATTTCTAAGAACCTTTTTTTTGCAAATGTGTCAGACGATCGTCTGGTTCTCTAAAACAGGTCAGAGGTGAACTTAGCGAGCGTAAAGACGGGATAGCAATTTCCGAACAAACACTAGTACAGTAAAACCCCCACATCCCAGTAATGTGTAACTTTGTGCTGTTGAAATTCATAGACGCTGCACAGAAGAAATCCTGCGACGTGACTAAACGTTTTGACTTGTTTGTTAACAATGACAACAAAAAAAACGTATTCTGATTGGCGATGAGACGTTCATTTACACAAATACTTTCGAGAGATGAACTAAAGACTTTTGAGAACTTAATTACGGGCTTTTTTTCAACAAAATCCGTTGTGTTGTGCTGTTTGTACTTATTGTTTTGAGAAATGCTTGTACTGGTTTGCAAATACACTAATCCCCTGTTTTTTAATTCCCCCGGTTTATGAGGAAAAACTGTAAGACGATCCTCTAGTAAACTTTCGCATCTGCCCCCATTACAAAAAAGACCCCCAGGAGGTTGTTTTTAAGAGTAATTTAATAATAACGACTCCGATACAATATTATACAATTAAACAGACTTACCTCTTTGGGTCTGCTGATTCTGGCTTGCTTGCCCATCCTGTGCCGTCTTTGGGAACGAGCGAGACGTTGGGGTCGTTGCCTTTGTTCTCCGCCTTCAAACTTGGCAGGTTGGCAGGGGGGGGCATACGCCGAGCAGAGGCAACTTTACCAAGAGACTGCAAGCCATGACGAGGGGCAACTACGAGGATAATACGAGAGCAGGTTAGAAGAAGTAGTAGTATGTTTTCCATCACACGTTTACAGCTCAGGGATTTATAGCTCTCTGTTGTGACTTGGTACACAAGATAATTACTGCTGGAACAAGTACAAGCAGTACACAGCAAGGAAACAACGTTTTGAAACGAGTCACAAGTCTGATGCACAGCCAAAAAAAAAAAAAAAGAAAGAAAGAGAGAAAGAGAGCTAGCTGTTCACCACGTCTGGGGGTCAGATTACAAGAGAGCTGAGATGAAAAGAAAATGATCAGCAAGCACACCAAGCTTCCTGTAGCATTTTTAATCATTTGGAAGTAGAAGCCTTCAGTATGTTAACACTTTGTACACCAGGCAAAGCCCCTCAGCAGAGTGCTTCAGCATGCTCCTAGTCTAGTTGTGTTCATTTCTCCTCAATACAGTATCCATAATGTGCCCTCAAACTACATATTCTAGGTGTTTGATCTTTTATTAGCTAGCACTTCTTGGCTAGCTTGCATTACAGTTCCAGATCCCACTGCCATAAAACCATGTGAAGATCTTGGATTGGTGGTAGAGGATGGGATGTCTTTTGGAGAGTTAATAACTAGCGATCTCAAAATATTTACGCAACTGTCAATCGTTCCAAATTCACATTGACGACCGGCTCATCTCGCACATAGTATACACGTATCCTGGTCATGGTTGTGGTGGATATACAGTGGGTACGGAAAGTATTCAGACCCCCTTAAATTTTTCACTCT
>JAAIIK010000100.1:586158-604799 GCA_014706435.1 Silurus glanis
CACACACACACACACACACACACACACACACACACACACACACACACCTTTGTATATCCATTCCAGCAACGTTCACATGCTCAGATAATGTCGCATGATCGCCGTACGATACAAAATGTGCTGTTCGGACGTTTTCTTTATCCCTTGGTGCTTGTGAGATGAAACCCCGGGTGTAGAAAGGTGTCAAAGTCCCTAGTTGTAGATGATTCCTAATTGAAATGAGGTGAACATTAGGTTTAAAAAGTAATCAATATTTATCAATCATTATAAATCTATAAACCCACTGTGGCTTTAAATCTTCGCTTCAGGTGTCTGTAATATTTGGAAGACAGTTGATTGAGCCGTTTTCCGGACCGTTTGTGTGCACAATAAGTCTGGATTATGTTTCAGGGTTAAAAGGGAGGAATATTCAAACTCCTTCATCTTCATGATCTTTCTGTTCACTGGTTGCAAATTCAGATCACAAGTGCCACCTTTCCAGCATGAAAGTCATGCGACGTTTAACAAATACAGTCCCGTCTGGTTCCCTTTTGCTTTCCCAGAGCACGCTGACCCTCTACCTGCCGCCGTATAGTTGGATTTTGGCCACAGAGATGGTCTCGACGCAATTCTGGTGGCCCTTCTCATAGATGACGTAGATGTACTTCTTGTCTTCGACGGCGTTCCCGACGAGAGACGTCATGGAGGAGTAGCAGCTCGGCCCGGCCCAGATCTGCACCGAATCGTTTTCCCACGTCGTCCCGTTCGTTAAAGACCAGCGGAGAGTCAAGTTTACTCCTGGAACAGACATATGACACATTAGATTGCAGTAATGCTTCCATTCACTTGAATAGACAGATGCAGAAACCTGTATTAAACCACAGCATGGCTGAATTCTTGATTCTCATTGGTCAGGACTTGTTTTTTGTTTTTCTAACAGCAGATCTCATAGTAGTGGTACATCAAGTTTAGAAACAAAGAAACATCAAAAAAATATATTAGACAGGCACTGTATTGTCAAGAGAGAGAACGAAAAGAAGCTAATTAACATTCCTGCATAAATATAACTTCTAATGAATAAAGATAAAAGTATTTTTGGTATGAAAGTATTTAAAAAAAAAGAAGAAGTTTTAGGAAAATAATCAATGACAAGCGCATGAACCTTCAAATCATTCGAAATCATCCACAGTGAATAAAAACTCACTTAATACGGAGGCAATAAATAACCATATTAGTTCCTCCAGGTCTATAAATATGCATAATATGCAAATTTATTACAAAATATCCCGCTGTCACGCCCCTTCCCCGTTTCCTTAGTAACGAATCGGGGTTTATATCTTTGTTTTAGAGTCTAGCTAGAATGCATTTTCAAGTCATTGTTCCTGCACCAGGTTCTGCCCTGGACTGAGGAGAAACTCACTGCTCTGGGAGTTGGCTGGGTTGCTAAAGAACAGCACATTGTCCTTCTGCAGAGCTCCAGCCGCCACCGCAGGATCCACCAGCGTCTGGTCGAACCTCAGCTCCTCTATAGGC
This sequence comes from Silurus glanis, assembly GCA_014706435.1. Classification (NCBI taxonomy): domain Eukaryota; kingdom Metazoa; phylum Chordata; class Actinopteri; order Siluriformes; family Siluridae; genus Silurus; species Silurus glanis. Next base: position 587,671 of record JAAIIK010000100.1, read on the forward strand.
AGAGTTTCTCCTCCGTCCAGACTCCGCACCACCATCCTGCAGCGGCAGTGGTAGTTGTTCTGGTTCCGTATGTTGATCATGATGCTGCCGTCCTGCAGCTCCACCGGCTGGAGGTGAGAACAACAACAACATCAGAGTCAACTGTCGGTGCTGCGACGTGATTGGCTGAGTGAATAATAGCATGAAGGTGCAGGTTTTTAAACCCATGTTCTAATACGGCACTAAATTTCCCAAACTTTCTTCCGTTCCGTGTTCATACCTGACACTCATCAGGGTTGAAGTCCTGGCTCAGTTTGGGCTGGTTATAAGGAATGCTCTTTAGAGAGCCTCCGTTCCTCCATGTGCGCCCGTGATCGTCACTCAGGATACAGAAAACCCCGTCGCCCTCGATGGTGCCGTGACCGCACACCACCAAACGGCCTGCTGCTGGACTCAAGCGTTTCTGTAGAAACACATTGTAAAGATGATCCATGTGATGTAAACCTGGCCTCTGGTCCTGCCAATCAAACTGAAGGAAGTGTGGCTTTGGTGCAATCAGTCAAATTGAAGACGAAGTGTCCAAGGAAGCATATCCTCCTCAGAATCTTTCATACATCATATGATGCATTGTATCATTTTGCTGAAGGAAACTAATTTTTTCAGTGATCTTCGTAAGAGTTTGAGTTACACGTTAAAAGTGAACCTTAGCAATCGAACACAGAATGAAGGCCAGGATTCCCACCTGAATGCCAAATCCCGGCCCAGGTGCAAAGCTCTTCACCCCGAGCTGGACAGAGAGATTGCGAGGAGTGCTCCAGGAGAGACCATCATCCAGACTCTCCACTAACATGGTGCTGGATGGGCTGCACTGGTACTGGTGGAAGCACAGAGTGTAGATCAGCATCACAGAGTCTGTTTGCTGATCCACTACAACCGAGCCAAGGTTCAAGCCATCCGCCAGACTGCCATCATCCACTATGAAGGAGGTAGGAGACCAGGTAGCTCCTTTGGATTGTAAAAAAAAATAAAGAAATATGAAGGAACTTGTTTATTCGTTCGTATTTTTTTATAGCAGATTGTAGAAATGACCATGTGTATTTAAATCACCCCTATTTTCAGAGCGTTTCATTGCGATGAACTTTGCGCCAATGTCGCGCCACGAGGTTTTTCTGGCCTCGGTGAAGGCCAGCAGGCTGCCTCGAGGCGTGAACGTCAGCAAAGGGATGCGATACGTGCTCACTTCTCCCGGTCCTTCGCTCACCCACAGCAACTGCTCATCATAAATCAGTGGCTTGATCCGCATCTGCGAACAGAATAAAGAGCAATGAACGAGTGAATTGGAAAAGAGACATGACTCAGCGGTTTCACGCACAACAAAATAACCAGAGATTACAGTCGGTTATAAAACTTGAAATTGATCCTCGAAAGGGCCTATAAGATTTATATCCAGCATAAAAGCTCATGTGATGAGCGGTGACCAGGGTAAAATATCACCAGGGTCAATTTATTCCCCAAAAAACATGTAGTGCAAAAGTTTGTACACCCACCAAAGGAGGGAAAAGGCATTCTGAGACATTAATCATGAAATGTGCCTGCCTCATTATATAGATATGTATTTAATAACAATATATTAGCCACAACCCTTCAACCTCTATGAAACTGGTCATAAATTCATTAGATTCTCTAGATTTATTTTCAAATTCTGTGATAAGTAAAATATTTTTAGATTTTTTTTCCCAAACTTTGGATGATCTAGAAACAACCCAAAACGCACATTTTGGTGAATGCAGTCAGATTATGACTCAAAATCTCATGAGTTCATGATGACTAAAATCTTAAAAAAAAAAAAAAAAAAAAAAAAAAGTACAACAGGCCTTAGGAGGCAAAACAACCCCAAAGAATCACTGATCAACCACCATAAATGTTGGGATAAGAGTATTTTCTGCAAAACTGTCCTGATTTTTATGACTAATGTGACAAAGGCACGATGTTTCCATGCAAGCAGTAAATTTCCACTGAGAGAGCTGGTGTCAAGTTCTGCTTGTTTTTGTTTACACCGATCCGAAAACGTGTCTCCAAAGATCTAGAACACCATGACAGGTGAAGTGAATAACCTGTCAGTGGTTCTGTGGAAGCGTGGTTCAGCTCTTGTGGGATTTTCCTGGTCTGCAGTGGTCAGTTTCTATCAAAAGTGCACCAAAGAAGGAACGGTGGTGAACCGGCGACAGGGTCATGTTCAGCCGAGGCTCATCGATGCATGTGGGGAGCGTGTGGTCCGATCCAACAGACGAGCTCCTGTAGCTTAAACTGCTGAAGAAGTTCATGCTGTTAAAGGTCAACAGGTCAGAACTGTTTTAGCAGCAAAAGGGGACCAACACAATATTAGTCAGGTGGTTATTATGTTATGCCTGATCAGTGTATAGTGTGTGAGACCCCTACATGATATATGATCAGGAAAACATTGTGTATTGAATATTTCATCACGGTGGTGTAGTGAATACTTTCTAAATCTCTGGTTCAATTCTGAGCTCGGACTTCTATCTGTGTGGAATTTTACCTTCTCTAGATAACTGTCTGGAATTTCTCCAGGTTCTCCAATCCAAAAACACACCATGCAAAACTGCCTTTGTTTAATCAACCCCTAAGTGTCCATGTCTCCAAACTATGACGCATGAAGCCCCATATTGCATGGCATCTTATCTATTCCTGAATCACACTTTTTAATCTTTCTGGTACAGACTCTGGATCCTCCTCCATCACCAAAAATCATACTTATCAGGATAAACCAGTTTCTAAAAATAAAAATAAAAATGCATCCCTGTTAACTTTTTTTATTGTTGTTACTGAAACAGAATGGCTTTAGATAATAAACCTTAAATAAATCTAGTTACACCTTAATTCTGTCCACAGATGTAACAAGACACCAATCTGTTAAATGCATTGTTGCACATTTTAGTCATCAAAATAAAATCTTTCACAATTTACAGTCTCATTCATGCCCTTCGTGCCTTCGGGTGTTTCCGTAAAATCGACGGAAAATGCCGAATCTCGCTACACACATGTAATACGACTTATAGTTCATATTGGTTGCTGTAAAAGTGCCAACTTTAGATTAGTACAATATTTTAGCAGTAGATCAAGACTATACATATATATGTGTGTCTACAATGCTTAATTATACTCTTAATTATTATTATTATAATAAGGGACATGTTGTTGTTGGTTTTTTTACCTCTGATTGCAGGGCAGACGCCTGCAGGAACATCCAAATCAAACCCAGGTACGGAAATAAACCCATACTGATGGTCTCCTTTGGTTCTTGGAAGTTCTTTGTATAGATATCTGAAGATCCACAGACGTTCTCACTACACACACACTATAAAGACGACCATCGCTTCTTCAGACGTTATTCCGGAACCGTGTCATATGATGTTTATGACATAGCGCCGCTGGTCACGTGACAGTTTTGCTGGTGACTTGATGAGAGTCATGGATGCGCAAAGAAAGCGCAGACCCTCCTTTTTTTAAAAAAAAAAAATATATTTGTCATATTTTGCTAATACGATCATGTTATAAATTAGACATTATATTTACACTACATCTCATGCAGATCCAGTTACAGGAGTAACAGTTCCTTCCAACAACTATACTTGTATTAATGTAGACTAAACTCTAAAATTAAAAGTGCTCCCTTTACATTTTCACTTAAGTATTAAAAGTTCTATCCAAAGTACTATGATTTATTATGCCTATAATGTTCCTGTTATTCTTTTTGTCACAAGACTGCTTAATAAACTGTTTATGTGAACTCTAATGTTGCTCTCAGCACACCGATCTATTAATACAATTATATTAATGAGTCAAACACTGATTGATATCTGTTCTAATTATACTTTATTTTTAAAATACTTTTTACAAAATCGTGCAAATGTGGCCACAGGTGTTGCTGCGAGTTCGAGTCTGGAGTTTCTTCCATTATTTCTCTCAAAATGTTCAGCTTGGTGTTGAACTGACGCTGAACTGTATGTCGGTGTTCATTAGATACCACGCTCTACACTGATTGGTGGTTTGCTGCGGGATTGACCAGTTACGTTTTTATTCGCTTATAAATAAAGAGTACTGATTTCGCAAAACGTTGTTGAGTCAAAATGAACATATATGACTTTGAAATGTAGTGAAGTTAAAGTTAAAGCCTCCCCAAACGTAAATACTCCAGTAAAGTACAGATATGCCTTGGGTGGTTCCATAAAATTCCAGAGTAAGAACAGGAGCTTTGAGGATGGATTTGGACTGTAGTTAATGTCAACAGACTGTTACACTGACTCAGGACTACAGTTTGCTTCTGATCACCATCACTGTACCCCGCAACATCGTATATCTGCAATAAATGGACATTCGGTGCAACCCAGATGAGGATGGATTTCCCCTTGAGTCTGGTTCCTCTCAAGGTTTCTTCCTTATGCCATATCGGGGAGTTTTTCCTTCCCACAGTCGCCACTGGCTCGCTCATCTGGGACAAACTTACACTTATAAAGAACATATTCATTTTTTATCACCACATTATCTGTGTAAAGCTGCTTTGAGACAATGTTCACTGTTAAAAGCGCTATACAAATAAAAATAAATACATTTTAATATGCAAAAAAGCTACTTAAGTACAGCAACTAATTACATTTACTTGGTTACTGTCCACCACTGCTCATCCATTGTGATCTCATTATTCATCTGATCCTTAATAGTCATCGAATAGTCATAAAATAGTCATAATAGTCATAAAAGCTTTTCAAAATCATGCACAATTTAATGATTTCTCAAAAGTCTGATCAATCACATCTTTAAGCGACTCATTGCAGATTTATCCCATAACCTCTACAATCCTGGGAAAGTTTGTTCAAGCAGGTAATCGTTCACCTCCTAAGTGAGACCAGACGCTGATGCCAAATGAGAAGGTCTCATTCCAAAGGTGTTCACTGGGGTTGAGATCGGGGCTCTGTGCAGGGTTCAGCTACTTTAGTTCCTGTGAATTTTGCTGCAACAGTTAAGGGGGGACCCACATATTGTATAGCTCTGAGAGTTGGGTGTCCATAAACTTTTGGCCCCTAGAGTGTGTATGAGTATGCGATGTAGAAGTGGTTCATTTAAAACTAGAAAAAGGTTCAAAGATACAGGACAGGTGTTGGGTGAAACTGCAGGATAGCAGACATAAAGAACACAGTTTAATGCAGGTATTTTTTTTTATATATAACGATTCATAGGATCTGTAGCTCTTATTCAGTCAAAACAAGGTGCTTAAATTTTGGCAAAGTTCAATGCAGGTATAAAGTCCAAAACAGATAAATATGGCAGCTTGGGGAACCTTTCTAACCAGGCCTTCGTGAATGCATCAGAAATTATTTCAGCGTCGGAGTAAACAGAGATCAGTGGAGTGAAGAGACACGAAGACGAGGTTTGTGGTAAAAAAAGCTGTCAATGATTTTCACCTCAATGGATGTGGATGATGCTGAAAACTAATTTACCCAACTTGTAACACCCCCAAAAATTGCTTTTATTCTATATAGGACAATGCATGAGATCTTTGAGTTGAGTTGGAGATTTGTACAAAAATAAAATAAAAGTATAGACATCTGTTTATAATTATATATAGTCTAAATATGATTTTGGGAAAGGTTTTCCCAGGTGTAGACACACACAAAATGTATCTCACCTTTCTTAATGATGCTTTGAAGCTTCAATAATGTGTTTGCTGATTGGCAGGGAATATAATCAGTGCACACATGCACAATTCATGAAATGTATACAGTATATTTATGTGAAACAAGATCTGGTATTTTGAACATTTGGTGATCTGTACCTCAAGATGGCAGCAGAGAGACTTATTCATTATGAAGTAACATGCAACTATGAGTTATCACTTCATCAGGCATGCCATTGGTCATTGTGTTGAGGAAAATCATTACTTTATTACTGACAGTAGCACATTTGCTATCAATCAGTGCAAATGGCCAACTGATATTACAATAGTCTTGTGGTGATCTCTTTCCTTTAATAGAACTTGAGCATGTCGAGATACAGCAGAGAGGCTGAAACTACTACAGCGGAAATAGGCAAACGATTTCCTTTGTGAGTTGTGGTTAGATGTAGCGACAAAGTGGATTTCAGTGGAAACCCCCAAAGCGAAGTATGACTGGAGTGACTTTAAACACCCTGCCAATGATTCAAAAGCACAGGATCACCAACCCAAAGGTGATAAGAAGTTGTAGGCTCGATTGAACGAATTTAAATCACAGAGAAAGGGCGCTTTCTTGACCCGTAAATCTCCTCTGTCGGGAATCCCAGCAGCTCTTTTTTTTTTCGTCGAGTATAACCAGGATTGCGAGTCGTATGCCAAGCTGAGAAGTGCTTGGAATTCCTCGGGTCATGTGAGTCGAGTCACGAGCTCCGGCGTGAAGGAGAAAGAGGAAAGAAAGTCCTGTGATAAAGCAAAAGCACAATCAAAGGGGGAGGGCTGCTGCTAAGGTGTCTCTGGAAACACGAAGGAGGAAGTGATGCCAGAGCTAGAGTGGTGATCGAAGGAGAGTGACGGAGAATGGATATGCAGAGCTTGTAAAGAAAGAATGAAGACAATCAGGACAATAAGGAAAAAGCAAAACAAAAGAAGAAGATAAGAACCTGACCGAGGAGTAGGAGGAGCTGGCTAAGAGAAATACTGGAATTCAGAACATGTGTGGCTGAAAGATGAAACAGTGAAAAGACTAATCTGCATCACACCATCAACGTGAAAGAAAGAGACACACTGACAGACAGAGAGAAAGAGACAGAAAGAGATAGAAAGATGGTACGATGCTACATTTTGTTTACTGGGGTTTTCTGTTGTTCTCTATTTCTGGTGCTATGTTTCTCATTCACAGATCAGGAGGTGTTAGAGAGCAGCGAGCGGTGGGCATATGGTACCGTGCTGACTGCTTCTTCTGCAGTTCAGTAAGTTCCAGGCTTAATCACTGAACTCTTTCCTTTCAAATAGGAAACATACATGCATCTTAGACTTGGCTGAATATTTCTGTATAAACAGCAATAGATTTTATAGATAGCGCAAAGCTTATGAGATGTTCATTTAGGTTTTTTTTTAAAAAAAAAAAAGCTGTTGTGAAGAAGATAGAGTACACTGAGGAGTCTCTCATTTTGATGAGAAACTTTTTTCACGAAACTATGAAAGAAGAAGTGCTCCAAGCCGATATTTCCTGTTTCAGTTTGTTTTGACCACTTTTTGCAAATTTTGCAAAATCCAGCAAAAAAAAAAAAAAAAAAGAAAAGCTTAGGATTTCCACAAATGAGTTCATCTGAGGCTCGAACCTCCAAACAAGACATTTCTCAAAACAGAATATACCTGCAGGTTCATTCAGCATGTGAGTTCATTATGCATTATGTTGTGGAATCTCCAGTGAACATGTGAATGATGTGAGCAAGAGGAAGAAAGGAACAGCTTTGTCTGTCTGGAAGTAAAAAATTCAGCTGAAAGGTTGTTGATTTTCATATGATCCGTGTGTGATTTAGTGGGATTGCAATGCTCGAATGCTTCTGCTTTTGTTTTCTTTTTAACATTGATTACATTTCGTTTTCTACATTTAAAAATTTATATTTTAAACACCAAATATATACATATACTTACACACATACTTATACATTTGTGTATATCAGAAAGGTTATTTATCTTTTATATATATATATTTTCTTAGCATGGCAGACGGGACCGGACAGTGCAACAGAGGCAGGTGTGATCCTGAATCTGGGATCTCATCGGAAAACCCCCGAGTCCACAGAACAAACAGCAGAAGGTCCCAATGGACAAATGGTACGTTTGAGCAACATGAAATTTCCCTCACGGGGATTTCTAAATTCTGAAATGAAGCATGTGAGAAGCAAACGTTTGTATAACTTGATGGTTTCCCAATTTCTAGCTTTCACATTATACTTACAGAACAGGTTTTCTCATGTCTGGACAAGACCACATTTTTGAAAGGTTAATAGATAGATAAACAGACAGATAAACAGACAGACAGACAGACAGACAGATAGACAGATAGATAGATAGATAGATAGATAGATAGATAGATACTTTATTCATCCCAATGGAAAATTTACATTTAATGCAGTAGTTGCAAACACAAGCATAACAGGACAATAAATCTAGATAATTTAGTATCATACGTGCTGTTATAGGGTGGTCTGATGCAGCCGCAAGTGATGGAGATTTATTTTTCAATTCATCTTATACCACAGCAGTATTTTACTGATCATGTCTTACAACATACCATATTACTACATAGTTACACTAATCAACATTATCATTAAATCCACCGACAGGTGAAGTAAATATCATTGATTATGTCATTACAATGTTATATTAGACAGCAGTTGAATAGTTCTGGAAGTGAATATGCCGGATGAAGTACAAATGGGCGAGCATGGGTAAAGATCTGTGACAATTGGGATGGCTAGACGACTGGGTCAGAGCATCTCCAAAAAGGGATGTCTTGTGTGGGGTTCTTGGGATGTAGTGATTACCAAAAGTGCTTCAAAATAAGGGTGATTGCTGAACAGGCGAGGATCATGGGCACCCTGGGCTCACTAATGCATGCGTTCGTTTGGTCGTATCCCATAGAAGAGCTGAAAACGTTTATTCTGGAAGGTGTCTGAAGACACGGCGTATCATGGCTTGCTCCTTATAAGGATGCATAGTAGCAAATCATTCAGTGTGCCCATGCTGACCCCTGTCCACCAACAAAAGTTCTTATAATGGGCACAGGAGCATAATAACTAGGCCATGGTGCAATGGAGGAAAGTAACCCGGTCTGATCCCATTTTATTTTAGTCGGCAAAAGGTATTCCCTATTTATAATCCCTGTGGCCTCTTCAGCCGGGTAATGCTGCAACATTTGTTCAGGAACAGTTTGTAGAACTTGATCATGTTGACTCCGACTACATTCCCCAACTAACTTTCAGATGACACATATGTGAGATGTGCTGGACAAACTTACAGCATTTAAAGGATCTGCTACTGGTATCTGGCACCACAGCATGCCTTCAAAAGTCTTGCACAGACTCCATGCCTTGACAAGTCAGAGCTGTTTTGGAGACACGAGGTGAAATGACGCAGCATTCAGCATAGGGTTTTAATGTTATAGCTGATTCAGTGTACACTGAACGTTTGTGAAACGCCTGCAAACCATGTTACTTCCTGTTAACATTTCCGTCATAGCAGCTATAAACAGATGTTCTTTTCACAAGCCTTTAGCTTTCTTTTTCTCTCTTAAATTTTAAAAAGACACAAAGAATGTCAGGTTCCTGAGAAAGTGCAAAGACTTCTGTTATGAAAACCTTTCTTTGTTAAATCATATAAACTTTTGGAAAGTGGTAGATCAGTGGTTAAAATGTTGAACTTCTGATTATAAAGCTGTGAATTGAAACCCCAGCAACACTAAGCTGCAATTACTGGGCTAAATGAGTTATTTGTTGCTCTGGGTGAGGGCGTTTGCCAAATACCTTAACAGTAAACTTACTGGGTTCCTAGTGCTGGAGAACTTAAGTGAAGTTTTCTATATTTACTTCGACTGATGTCAGACTTACTGCTATTTGTATTTGGCCTCATCTCAGTCTTGGGCACTGGTCTTGCAAAACTTGTTTATTTGTGTTGCACAGATTTTTTGCAAAATGTAATTTCTTCTCTTGCAAAACCTATTAAATGAAAGTAATACAAATTTGTAAGCCTTTAAATATTACTTTTCTGAAGAAGTATGATACTTTCCACTGAAGAAATAACACATTTAATACATTGTGGTAATAGCATGATGTGCCATAGAGCTATATTTTTTTAATAAAATGTGCTTTTAAGATGATTATTTATTTATGAATTTTGTTGGCAGATTCGATGTTTGTTCATTTTATAAAACTCAAACTAAAACTAATATATACACCTAGTCTTTTATTAATTTTTAAGAAATATGCATGTTTCTGTTCATATGCAACAAACTGTGGAAAACACACAAGAATTTTTTGCTTTCATAGTAAAGAAGATGTTAGCCTCACCCCCACAGTCAAACATGAAGGTGGAAGCTTAATGGTTTGAGTCTGTTTTGGATCAGGTAGTGTTGGAGACATATTCCAGGTCAAAGAAACCAACATGGCAACCATTCCATGCTTCAGCACCAGGCAATTCTGTCTGCAGCTAATTGGAACCGACTTCACCATACAACAAGACAATGACCCGAAGCGCTCGTCTGAGATCTGTTAAGGTTATTTAAAGAGCAAACAGTGGTCTGGATTGATATCTATCGTGGAATGACCTGCCCAGTCACCACAACTAAATCCTATTGAACTGCTCTGAGATGATTACAAGCTCCAGAAAGAAATCTCCAACTTGTGGCAAGTTTAACAGGAGGCACAACAAAGTATTTCAGCTGAATGTTTGGAGAAATTAGCTGTTTAGATACCAACAATGTGTTAAGCTGTTAAGGGAGGATTTTTCAATGAAAATAAAGTGTAACATCTCTACATTTATACATTTGTTTGGCCAAAGTAAATCTTCATATCGTTTAATTTCCCAGTTTGTTGCGTAAAAACCAACAGAAACATGCGTGTGTCTCTCAAACATGTTTTGCCATTCCAGCCATATTACATAACCTACATTCCTCTTAGATACAAACATACTGTAGATCCATATCTTTCATTCTAACTAACATAAAACTGAAAATGAAACTATAATAACACCAAAGGTAAAAGAAAGGAGTAGTGTTATTTATTATATATGTACTTAAGAGCTTGAATCAGATCTTGTTGTTGAAGGGCAGGTCTATATTAATTTGCTTTAATACATCATCGTTTCTGTAGTAATTGATTTACAAGGTCTTGTACGGTGGAGGATTTACATAAAACAACAGATACAAATATGTCATTTATCACAGAAAAATCCCAAGTTTTGATACAGAGAAATGTTCTGTAAAGACACGTCTATTACATATTCATGAATGTAATTGTGGAGTTTTTAGTGTCAGCACTGTAACGATTTTGCACCACAAGTAGGTTTTCAGGTTTTCAGGACGGAGGAACTTTCTGTTTTGCGTAACATGAAAAACTGATGAACCCTAACCCTAACCCAAGATATTGTTATTGTAAACGACAAGATAAAGTAATATATGTGAGGATGGTGTTAAACTCGACTCTCTTAAACATTCAGTAAGTGCCAAAAAGCACTAGCATGTCTTACCCAACATTGAATCTAAGTATAAACAGACAAAACGTATACTGTCATTAATCAGTAAATACAATCAATTCGCTAAGGCTTAAGAGGAAATAAGCACTGTAGGAAATGTTGTTATAGGGCTGCATCACATCACCCAGACAATCGTTATTTTCCTGTAATATCTTTGTTATATGCTTTGTTTGAATAGTGTACATATACAGTATATTTGGCATTTAAAAGACGAAAGGATTTTGGTAAATGGTCAATTTGTTTTATTATTTTCTGGTGGAACTGAATGTCCATTGTGAATCCTACATCTTGTGTACCATATGTGTGTGTTTTTGGGTTTATCAGGTCAGTGTGTAGTGGCTGTACCCACACCTTCTATATTAACACCAACCTTCGACCTGGAACTCTGCAGGACACAGCTGGAGAAAGAAGGCTTCCATGTTAGTACTGTCTTAACATCAATTCTTCACGTTCTTATACTAAAAGCCGCAACAGTTCTGGCAACAATGTGGCTTGTATCTTCTCTGTTAGAATATATGATTATCCCATTTGGTGAACACGTTCTCATTTTTTAGATTCAGAATGTGTAAACACACTGAGCTACAATGCAAAAACCCTTTGTCCCAATGGACATTGCCTCAAAGCAGCTTTATAGAGATAAAGCGGTTATAAATGAGGTATAAGTTTGTTCCTTATAATTGCAAGTTTGTCCCAAATCAATTACATCTGGTCCCTATTCTCAATTTCAGCAGGAAATCTCCATTTGGAGCTCCTAATCGTTATTTAATTTGAAATACAATATACTTTAGTACACAAATTTATATAAATATAAACATATACTATACGGACAAATGCTTTTGGACACCTGACCATTGAACATTTAGTCCCCTTTCTCTGTTTAATGAATTCGACTCTTCTGGGAAGATGTTCCACTAGTTTTTGGAGTGTGGTTTGCTTGTGGAGGTTTGTCCTCACTCTCCCACATGGGTGTTAGTAAAGTCAGGTACTGATGTAGGTGAGGTGACGAGGCCTGGGGGGTGGGGGGTGGGGGACTAGGAAGTTCCTAGTTCCTATTTCAAGTGAAGGGAAAATGTAATTCTACCTCATCCAAAGACATTGTACACACTAACATTGTGAAACCATATACGACTGGAATACATTTGTCCATACAGTGTGTATATAGACACACATGCAGAGTCATATACAGTATAATGTGTAGTATAATGTATATTACACTGTTTCTATTCTGGCTGTTTTAATGCAGGTTCCTGTCGAGGACTTTGAGACTCCTCTAAGAACAGCTCTGGAACCTCCTTCTATAAGAAGATACCTGTTCTTCAACTCGTCTCTGTTTCATTTCATAATGGCACCAGTAAGAGAACGCATGTACAATTCACTGATTTAAAAGCAATCATTAGAGTCAATCAGATAAAATATGTTTAGTATCATATGCTTGTTTCTTTTGCTTATGCACTACCGGTATGTGTACAGTATATATATATATATATATATTATGAACACACAAATCTGCACAATATTGAGCTGTAACCACATAAGCCCATTTCCTATCATGCATTTTACATAAAGTATTTAGTAAATTACCATTAAAAATGTCTGTATTTACAAATGTGAGTGAAAAACAAGAACTCGTTCTGCTTCTGCAAGATGGCTGCATTTAAAACATCCCAGCACGAATTTCTGTTCTTTTTATAGCTTCCTGAAATTCACACTGTGTCTCAAACCACATTTGCAAGTCTGTGCAACATTACTGAAAAGCTGTGTGTGATCTGAGAGAGAGATATTTGTGGAAAATTCGTCCTTCGTCCGTTTTTTTTTTTTTAGTCACATTCGAATCGTATCCTCGCGTCGAAATGCGAAAAGAACGTGGACGTGTGATTGAAAACAAGTTGAGGATAACAACCATAAAAAGATCTCGCCGCACTGCTATGACAATTCACACACGTTCATTATGGATCATTAAAACGACACGCATTTCATTCACGTGACTTATAATTCGTTCCTGTCTGCTCGCTAGTGTGTTGCAGTGACGATGGGAGTTTGTGTGACGTGACTGGTTTCTCTCGGCAGATTATGTACGTGGTGCTGTGGTGTGCCGTGTACTCCAGCCTACACGTTTACCTCGACGAGAGCATCGTGAACCTCTGGGTATTGTGTCTGTGTGTGAGCTTCATTGTCGTCATCGTCACAGTCGCCATCATCCTCGTCTTCCACTGCAGCAACAAAGAGGCAGGGAAACAAATCTTATAAAATTTGACCCTCGGGAGAGCAAATTTACTCTTCGCTAGGCCACAAACTTCATTTTTTATCATTTCTATGCATTGTTTGAATAATTAATGAATCAATCAAGGCACATAAGACTTGTGAAGTAACATTGAAGAAATGGTGTATTATTCCTGTGCATGTGCATTGTATAGACTTAACAATATCAAATGAAATGCTAAACGTGTGACCTCTGTGAGTTCAACATGGGATGGTTGATGGTACCAGAGCCTTCTATGTTGGCACACTTGCTTCTGTGTAAAACATTTCTGGCCCAGAAATGAGCTCCACCCACATCGAGCAATGAATTTCACAGCTGAGTTTTGCTTTTACTTCACTACATTTCAAAATCAAATATCTTACTTTTACTCGACTACATTTTGTTCCTTTGAGTGGATAAAAACTGGTCAAACACGCAGCAATCCACCAATCGGGGTCGAGCATGCGCTCTGTTTTGAACTTGTTTGGATTGGCGCTCTGTGTGTCTACTGATCACCGACATACAGTTCAGCGTCAGTTCAACATCAAGCAGAACATTTAGAGAGGAATAAATTATGAAGAAACTCCAGAGTCGAACTCGCCACAACACACGTGACCTCAATTGCACGTTTTTTTTGTTTTTTTTTTAACTCATTAATATCATTCTATTAATAGATCGTTGTGCTGAGAGTCTTTTCACATAAAGTGTGTTGATTAAGTGAAGAGTCTTATGACAGAAATGATAATAGGAACGTTATAGCCATAATAAATCATAGTACTTTGGATACTTAAGTACAGTTGAAGGCAAATACTTTTGTACTTTTACTCAAGTAAAACTTTAAACGGGGAAAAAAATCCACTCTTAATTAGAGATCATAGGAAATGGAAATAGTTTATATCAGTAGGAGAATGCTGAGGATGGAGACACCAGGAAGGAGGAAAAGAGGAAGACCAAGGAGGAGGTTCATGGATGTGGTGAGGGAAGACATGCAGGTAGTTGGGTTGAAAGAGGCAGATGTAGAGGACAGGGGGGTGTGGAGACGGATGACCCGCTGTGGCGACCCCTAATGGGAGAAAGCCGAAAGAAGAAGAAGAAGAAGGAAATGGAAATAGTATGCAAGTTTGTGTGGGATTGAAATATACACATATTTTGCAGCTGAGAATAAAATCCTATCTGTAAAATATTAATAATAGTGCAGGTTTTTGTTTCACACACAGGCCTAGATCACTTGATCTTGAACCGGTGGAGACAGGTGTAACTGTCCTACAGAAACAAGCCCTGAATTAAAACCACTGTTGTTTTTCTCGGCACAGATCAATGTAAATACTGACGTGCGTCTGGTTAAAGTGAACGAGCGGCTCATCGGGCACGATCTGCTCCTGGGGGTAGCGGACTGGATTGAAAAGTGCACTGGGAAAATGCAGGTAACGTTTTGGCCGTGACAGGAAATCTAAAAAGTACATTGTGTGTGTTTTATCTAAATTCTCCAAACTTTTTTTTTCTTTCATTATTCAGGAAAGTGGAACTGTGGAAATCTGAGTCCATGCTATTATGAAGTATTAGATTTTGAATACATTATTGGGGGAAAATTTTGAAGGTCCAGATACATATTTATAATATGTATCTGGACCTTCAATATTTTCATTTATGTTCGATTCTTCAAAGTAGCCACCCTTTTGCTTTTGATGACAGCTTTGCATCCTCTTGGCATTCTCTCTGTCAGCTTAAGGTGGAAGTCACCTCAAATGGATTTCTAACTCGAAATCTAATCTTGAAGGCGTTCCCACAGGTGTTGAGTACTTGTTGGCTGCTTTTCCTTCACTCTCATGACAAACCATCTCAACTGAACTTAGATTGGGTGATTGTGGATGCCAGGCCAATTCATACTGCTCTCCATCACTTTCCTTCTTGGATGAATAGCTTTTACATACCCTAGAGGTGTGTTTGGGGTAATTGTCCTGTTAGAAAACAAATGATGGTCCCACTAAGTGCAAACCAGATGGGACAACGTTTCCGTGCAAAATGCTGTGGAAGCTATTAAAGCGAAAAAACAAAACAAAAACAAACATTTAACTAATTTGGACAATCGCTTTTCTATAATACTCAAGTGTTTATGCGTGTCAAATAATTAATTCAATCTAATTAAATACTTTCTTGTTTTTATGGCATAAATGGAGCTTTTTTTTTCTTTCTTAATTTATATACCGAATCAGATACATTTTCTACTTTACTGGATTAAAATATATTTCTATCAAATCATGAAAAGTCTCTCTCTCTCTTTCATAGCTTTGTTGTATTTTCTGGGACTTGGGTCCCTGCTTACAAACCCTGACTGAAACTTTAGAGAAGCTGGACTTGGTCAGCGATGAGATAAAGGTAAGCTAATTTTAACCAACGTTACAATTTCATACACCGATTTCAAGATTATTGAATATGCATATTTAAAGCTTTTTTTCCAATTAAAATAAAATATAATATATTCCGTTTCACTTTCTAGAACAAATTGAAGAAAAGAATGTCGCACCTCACTGTAGTGGCCGAAGTCCCGCCCTCTGAGCCGGAGGATGGAGAGATCAGTGAGGAGGCTGATGAAGGGCACCCCCTACTGGGAAGGGGCAGAGAGAGTCACGCTGTACCCAAGAAAAGACAAGAAGTTATACTGACCCAGACATTTAATCTGTTACCAGACTTTACCCTGTCATGTCAGGTACAGAGGCATAGAGAAGTTCATTTCTGTTCTGACGATCGTGGTTATAAATAACGCCGTTGTCATAGCAAGCAGAAATCGTTGAATTGAGACAGTGTGTAGGTGAAGGTGAGACATTACCTAGCTGCTGCTAAGCTATACTTAGCTGTTCTATAAATAAAAATGCCCTCTTCATTGATGTGACTTTCAATGAAGCAAATTACAGACTTAAAATATGGTACAGGGCTGGCAAAGTTGTGTAGAAGGTTAGTATTGCTGCCTCATGCTCACCAGTATCTCTGAATTGATCACAGCTTAGATTATGGAGTTTCACATGTCGCAAAGTCATTTTGGATTCTCTTCCCAAAAAAAAATGGCGACTCCAAATTACTCATAGGTCCTAAAAAACTGATCCAGTGTGTGTATGTGCTCCGAAACCACTGCTCCGAGTGTTAACAGAATATAAATGAATGATGCATGATTTATACATTTAGTAACATGTATATTGTGTGTGTGTTTTCAGGACATTGCAAACCACCTTCTGATGATCTACAGTGCTGTCTACGTGAAGCTTCTCGTAACCGAGAGGCTTCCCACCTCATTTCACAATCTCGATTTGGAAAGGAATCACTGCACAACGGCATCACTTTGTCTTTGTCAGTATGTTCAATACAAACTCCTGCAGTAGACAGACTTGAACTGGGAAAAGACTGCCCACAACGAATTTCTCTAGAAATGCTCCATGTGCACAAACATGGGCCTGCTGTCCTGTAAATGTTTTTAAATTATTTTGAAGCTGCTTTGTGAAAGAAAAATATATTTCCTAAAGTGGTGAGTTGTGGTGTTTCAATGTGGCTCTTACATAAAGGTTGTGTAAGAAGAGAGTGAGAGTGTGTGTGTGTATGTGTGTGTGTGAGAGAGAGAGAGAGAGAGAGAGAGAGAGAGAGAGAGAGAGAGAG
>JAAIIK010000100.1:604809-629709 GCA_014706435.1 Silurus glanis
CAATTATGCATTTCAGAGATTATGCTCAGGCTGTCAGCATGAATCAGAAAACGAGTCAGTGAATCTGTACAGAATTGCATGTGGTGGAAAAAAGCTCATTCTAATCAGCAGAGCATATAACAACATGACTGAATAGACAATGAGGGGCTGTAACGGCACAAACAGGAAACCAGTGCAATGTAATGCTACACAGTGCACCAAAAAAGGTACCAATGATGTAATGTAACAGCACATCAAGAGAAGCATTGCAGAGCAATGTAACACAGAGACATTAATGTTTCAGTGACTAAGCCGGCACAGTGTGATGTTATGGCACAGGAAGGAAAAGAGATAATGCAATGCAACACTGGATGGAAAGGAAGGCAGCTCAGTGTAATGTAACACGGCACAATGGTATAACACAGTGCAGTGTAAAGTAACACAGTGAAGTCTAATGCAGCAGCACAGTGTAAAGTTACACAGCACATTATAATATTACACAGAACAGTGAAATGTGACACAGTGCAATGTAATGTAAGTCAGCATAGTGAAATGTTACACAGCACAGTGTAATGTTACACAGCACATTATAATATTACACAGCGCAGTGTAATGCTACACAGCACATTATAATGTTACACAGCGCAGTGTAATGCTACACAGCACATTATAATGTTACACAGTACAGTGTAATGTAAATCAGCATCGTGAAATGCTACACAGCACAGTCTTACGTTACACAGCACATTATAATTTTACACAGCGCAGTGTAATGTTACACAGCACATTATAATGTTACACAGTACAGTGTAATGTAAGTCAGCACAGTGTAATATTACATAGCACAGTGTAATGTTACATAGCACAGTGTAATGTTACACAGCACACTATAATATTAGACAGCACATTATAATGTTACACAGCGCAGTGTAATGTTACACAGAGCAGTGAAATGTTACACAGCACAGTGTAATATTACACAGCACGTTATGTTACACAGCACAGTGTAATGTTACACAGCACATTATAATATTACACAGCGCAGTGTAATGTAAGTCAGCACAGTGTAATTTTACACAGCGCAGTGTAATGTTACACAGAAGAGTAAATTGTTACATAGTGCAGTGTAATGTAAGTCAGCACAGTGTAATGTTACACAGTGCAGTGTAATGTAAGTCAGCATAGTAAAATGTTACATAGCACATTATAATTTTACACAGTGCAGTGTAATGTAAGTCAGCATAGTGTAATGTTTCACAGCATAGGACAGCAATAGAGCATAAAATATGATAGCACAGAAAAGAAGCCATCTGATGACAATGACCACAATTAAATAACCATCACATTCTTATTATATCACATCAGTGACATTATGTCGTCATATCGTCCAGCCATGAATAATGTAATACAGCCCAGTGGAATGTAACAGCACACAAGCAGAAAAGCAGCCAAAGCTTCATTAATCCTCTTTGCTGTCGTTAGTAGAATGACTGCTCAGTGAGCAAACGGACATGGTGAAAGAAGCAGTGAACATTTGAGCTGGAAAGACACAAGCACGTGATGGAGGATGCAGCGTGAGGCCTGTTTAAGCGATCACAAAGATGCTGAGTCTCATTGGGAGGGCTAAACGACCATCTGTGATCTGGCAGACAGTCTGGCCAGCCTAGTTTGTCCAATATAACTACAATTCCAGTTCGGTGGCGCTCGGGTGCTCCCAAATTCGTTTTCTGGGCTCCGAATAGACATTTGTATAAAAGATTATATTAATGACATTTTAATTAAGCTCTTATGGAAATCTTAATGGAAATTTTTCAGACGAGACGCTAAGTATTGCTCAAATGCAAATAGGATTTCATCGAACATGGCACAAAAAAGCGAGACAAAATAAAAAAATAAAAAAAAAAAGAGAGAGAGAGAGAGAGAGAGAGAGAGAGAGAGAGAGAGAGAAAAACAGGTCATTTATAAATAGCAGGCACATGTGAGACGGAGGAGAGAAAATGCCACAAGGAGAAAAAAGAGAGAGGAGGCGAGACAGAGGTCTGCACCACAATTCATTTCTGCAGTGGCTTATCATTATTTTTTTTATTTAAACAGGATTCATACACAATAAAGCCATGTAGAGCATCATTCAGCAGAATAAACCTTAAAAGCACAGGTACACGAATCATCAGGCAGCTGTTTCCACAAGCAACCTGCCGCATTTACAAGCTTAGAGAAAATCCGGCATCTTACAGAAGTGCAGTAACTACGGGGAACCTTTTTTATTTTTTTTTAAATCAGTAACAATACAGGACCAGATTTATATTAAATTAATGCAGAAAAGCATTTATTTGCTGAAGTTCTATGTAGGTCTTGAGAACCCAAAACACCAAAAACGTCGCAATGGCAGCAGATACTTAAATCCTTATAAAGCAGATCTGTTTAACGCGTTTAGAACCAATAGTAGGTGATCTGATACACAGTCATAAAATTAGAACTTCTCCCTCTGGTTCTTGTTTTTTATAATAGATAAAATAGGTACATTAATACATCTGTAGCCACTTGCATTTACATTAAAGCTCTTTCTCTAAAAACAGACAGATTTGAGAAAAGATCTGATGTGATACAACGTTGGTCAAAAAGCATTTAAATGCTGAAAACAAAACAAAACAAAACACGATTTTCACGGGCTGTGATTTCCGACCGATCTTCAGCCAATTTTTAGTTTCTTCATTTGTCCCGGGTTTAAAACAAAAAACGTTCGTTTAATCCCAACAACCAGCCTGGCGGCTCATATCAACACAATTACTAACTAAAAAAATGAGAAGAAAAGGCCACCCTGAAGCACAATACATTATATGAACAAAAACATTGGGACACATGACTTTTCCAGCCATGTGTTTCTTCCCCGAACTGTTACCACAATGTTGTAGATGCACGATTGTGTATGATATCATTGGGTGCTGTATAATTACATTTTCCCTTCACTTGAACTAGGAGACTTAAACCTGTTTTAGCAGCTCCATGAACATATGCTTTACATGGGTTGGAGTAAATATCTTGAGTGGCCTGCTATAGAGTTTTGACCGCAACCCTACTTTAATGGCTGACTGAGAACAAATCTCCACCAGAACACTCCAAAATCTTGTGGAACATCTTCCCAGAAGCATGGAGGTTTATAACAGCGAATAGGCACTAAATGTGAAATGGGATGTTCTTATTTTCTCCTGGGGAGGAGGTGACAGACATCCCAGAATGTTCCAGAATGCAATGCATCCTCACAAAGCAGTATTTCTGACTTAGCCCGGAGACTTGTCTCAGCTAGTTAGCTCAGCTAGCTAGCAATCTACAAGTTTACGGATCTACAGTTAGCATGTCGTGAGTAGTTGAATGACACTGTACGTAGCATAGGAAAACGTTCACAGAAGATTTGTAAAAATCCAGTCAGGAAATCCAGTCAGAATTTGCTAAATAAATACTGGAAGCCACTGATCTGGATCATAGAAATTTTACTATGGGAGTTGTTCAGGGTGTTCCTTTAAAAGGGAAATTTATGAGAAGAAATCGAAAGCCAAAAGCCAAAATGGAATGGAATTTATCATCACTGACCGCTGATTAACTTGAAATGAATACAGTATATCCTCATCAAACTGTGGAGCTACCAGCAGCAGCGAAGATCTACAGAAACAGTAATAACTATGCAGAATTTCCTGTCGCTGACAATTATTTGGATCACCAACAACCCCTAACCGCCCATCCTCCCACTGCAAAGCTGAATCTCCTCCCTGTGAATCCACCATTTCTGCTAGTAAAGTGTAAGTAATGTGGTTCACAGAGCCTGTGCAGACTTGACGTTTTTCCCGACATTTCTGAAATCATCTGTGACAAATCTCCCGTGGCTATGCGCGTAGGAGAGGAAGCTTACGGCGGACAAAATCTGAGCCATCCAGAACAACAATCCTGAAGAAATGACAATCCTTCTCTCGGATCCAGGCAAATTACAAAGCGTCTGATTGATAGCGTTGTGAAGAAAACGTCACGCTATCTTATCCTCCTTTATTTATTGAGACCGGTGCTTACAAGGAACACGTCTGTTTTCGGAAATATGTCGAACGTTTCACACGTAGAAAGGGTAGTGTTTTTGTTTCTTTTATCCTTGAATCCACTTCATACCTGGCAAGCAAACCAGAAGGAAAAGGCAGCAGCATTTACACCCTCACGGTGCAAAAAAAAAAAAAAAAAAAAAGTGCGTGTCGCAACATGCTCGGCTAAAAATACGCCGCACTATGAAGAAGTTGTGCAATCTGGAACAATCAAATACGTAATCATCGAACGATGAAAAAAAGAAACCACTATGGCTAAATATCAATAAATACCGTAATAATGATCAATTAATATTAACAATAATTATAAGAATAATAAATACTTTCAACTGAATGCACAAAATGGATAATAAATAACGTATAATACATAACTTAGCGTAACACTGTCGCACAATAATTATATATCATTCCTAGCTCACCATGAGGCAGTAACGCTTTTGTTTGAGCGCGAAAAATATTTCCGATCGTTTTTGGTCAGCAATAATCTACTTATTAAACATATACATCTTTTTTTTTTACACTGACCCGTGTAAAACTCTACTCTATTGTCATTGAACCGAGTAAAAGAATGATTATCACGTCTGCTCGGCTACCTAAACACTTTTATATTACAATACGAGTAAAAGCTGATTTTTTTTTTTGTTTTTGCGTAATCATTTTTTCGCCAGTGCCAGAAGATAATATCTTACTTCTACCGAACAACACTGAACCTAAACAGATTAATGGCACAAATCAATAATGGAACTGAAAGGATTGAACACAAACACGGTGCATAACCAATATGAACACTTGCTTGCTGCTTGTAGATTTCTAAACTGATGAACTAATCTGAGGGGGAAACCGTGAGGGTTGATCTGTTCCCGGCTCCGATCAGAGATGAATTAAGGATGTAAATCTGTGCCTGTTCGCTAACACAGGAAGCGATTATTCACTTCAGGATTTAGGCTTGACTGTAGCAGTGAGTGTGTTTTGTGTGTGTATGTGTGTGATGAACGCTATGAGCAGGCTGTACCGCCTTCAGTCCGTAGTGTGGTGCGGGGGGATTTGGGACGATGTTCTACGGTTCCCAGTCTTCATCGTGGTGCTGCGAGGCGATGATCACCACTACTGTGAGAATGGTGCACAGCACGATGGAGGCGATGCCCACCGCCAGGCTGATGAAGGAGAAGTTACGCGCCTCGCGTGACGCGATCTCTGCTGACACCATGTCGCCCCGAGCAATCGCTGTACGTACCTAGGGCGAAAGAAAAAAAAAACGGCGTCGCTAAGAGGATGCAATTCTGCCACATCATTCGGGGAAACTTGTGTACAGATAATAATAACTAGGGGTGTAACGTTACACGTGTTTGTACCGAACCGCAATTCGGATTCGTTTTTTTTTTTTGGTCTAGTTTCAAGAATTTCTCTTAAAAGGAGGAAATCTTGACAATTCCGCATATAGAGGGAGTAAATAAATGAAAGATGGAAAGAATAAAAAAAACATTTGTTAGAGTATGAGGAAATAAGTAGAACAGTTAAGCAGTTTCATATCCTTAGAACATTTTAAACACCAAACACACACACAATTTAATTGGTTCCAATTTACTCAATTGAATTACTATAATAAATTGTGTGTATTGCAATAATTAGATTTAACCCTTTTTATTTTTTATAAAATATTATACAATTTTATTTTATATATTATTTAAACCAAGCAGGCATTTTTTCTTCGAAATTGTTTTAGAAATGTAAACTGTTGATGAACATAAATGTTAATAATAATAAACTGCGTTTTATTGCAATTGTATGTTTTGCATTTCTCCGCCCCAATCGTACCGAAATTGAACCAAACCGTGACTTAAAAACCGAGATCCGACCGAACCGTGAATTTTGCGTAGCGTTACACCCCTAATAAAAACTAAAGAGGAAGAACCTATTAAGCCGCTATGCTCCGGCATCGCACTTGAATTACTCGATTGAATACTGATGCCACTTCTCCGTACAATCCTTCTGCTTTTAAATACAATCGTGGTCAACACTGTAAAATGATTTCAGCAGTAATGGCTAATTTAGCGGTAAACCTGACTCAGGGGTGTCTTGCTGTCACCTGAAAGGCTTTTAGAATAACGAATGGAAGTTACTCTACATACAAAGTGCCGTCCTGAATTAATGAAATGTGACTAGTTTACTCCAGTGTTCATTTACACTCTAAATGTTTAATTGTTTCATCTTCAGGGATGTTCTTTTTTTTTTTCCTAAGGCTCTATAACTTTAATTAGCTGCAATTAGTGCTGATGTTTTCTATGCAAACACACTCAGGATTTAATTGAAGCTTGAGAGTTTACTATGAGACAGATCACTGTCTCAGTGCACTGATTAAACCATAATAAAATAATTATTAGTTACATCCCTATGATCGTGTCACCATAATCGATATATAATACACATTATACATATTCACAGCTCACTGTCTAGTTTTTTGCAAACTTTCAAAATATTGCATCTGACGAATTCCTTGATTCCACTTCTAAACGTTTTTTTTTTTGGCTGACAGGACGTTTTTTCCTCTTCGTATAAAATGCAGTGCGGGCAAACAAATGCCACATGCTCAAACAGAATGCTCTAATTTGTAATAAATTAACACTGAATTCTGAACTCCATGCCTCCAAGGACTGGGCCATCGAGAACAATGGCAAACAGAATTACATTTTTTTATGAATATACACAGATCAGGCATAACATTAGGACATTATATCATTATAAGCGGCGAAGTGAATTTCACTGATTATCTCTTCATCATGGCACCTGTTAGTGGGTGGGATTTATTAGGCACAAAGTTAATGTTTTGTTCTCAAAGTTGACGTGTTAGAAGCAGGAAAAATGGGCGAGCGTAAGGATTTGAGCGAGTTTGAAAAAATTGTGACGTCTAGACGACTGGGTCAGAGCATCTCCAAAACTGCAGCTCTTGTGGGATGTTCCTGGTCTGCAGTGGTCAGTAACTATCAAAGGTGGTCCAAGGAAGGAACAGTGGTGAACCGGCGACAGGGTCGTGTGCGGCTGAGGCTCGTTGATTGCACGTGGGGATCGAAGGCTGGTCAGTGAAGTCCGATCCGACAGACGAGCTCCTGTAGCTCAAATTGCTGAAGAAGTTAATGCTGGTTCTGTTAGAAAGGTGTCAGAATACACAGTGCATCGTTTGTTGCGTACGGGGCTGCGTTGCCACTGACGAGTCAGGATGGCCGTGACCATCATTATGTTATGTCTGATCTGTGTAATTTTGAAATTAAGTTCACAAGTATCTGATAATAAGATACTTGCCTAAATACAAAACGTATATAGTTTTATAAAAGTCCACCCTGATGAGTTATAACTGTTGGAATAAATCCAGGACATTTACATAACCGGCTCACCTGCACAGCTTTGATGATGGCGATGATGCCTGTGGGCCAGAAGCAGCAAATGGTGGTGAGCACGGCGATGGGCAGGTAGTCATGAGGGGGTCGCCGAGGCTCCATCAGAGCGACGCCGGGGGGCATTTGCATTGGCACCTGACCTGGTGCGACTCCTGCATGGGGTGCACCATTAGGCATGTAAGGCTGGCCCTGAAAGAAAGAGAAAAGGATTAATGTTTTAGACAGACAGACAGACAGACAGACAGACAGATACTGTTTCTCAGAAAAGAATGGTGTGAGATATGAGACCTGACTCACCCCTGTTCCGATGGGATACACCGGTACATAAGCAGTGCAGGGCTGTAGTTGGAGTGGATATCCGAGCTGCAGGTAACCCATGGGAGGATGAGGCACTGAGCCGCCAGGCCCATGTGTCTGGACTGTGTAACCATTAGGGGCTGCCTGAGGTGGATGGTTTCCAGGAGGGAACTGCGTCTCCTGTAAATACCCCTCTGAGCCAGGCGGAGGAGGTGGGGGAGGATAGTTAGGCTGAGGGCCACAGCCGGGCGGAGGAGGGTGTGGGGGCATGTTGGGGTCTTGCGACGGCAGGTATGGTGGAGGAGCCATTTGGTTCAGGGGCTGAGACATGGGCTGCCTTCCTGCTGACTCGTCAAGACCTGCGTCAGACAAAAACAGGAAATGAGGTCTAACTGATCCAGAGCACAAAATGTGTCAGGATTTAGGATTGAAACCTGAAGCTGTTCTTATATGATTTTCTATAAATGAACTGTTTATCAGTATAGAACAATATAATCTTGACTGTGTCCTGAAAACACCAGACTCTGAAGCAGAAGGATGTGTCATTAATTTCCCATGTGATGAAACTCTTTCTACATGAGGTCGGCTCTGCGGTCAGTGTGGTTTGACAAACGTCCTGGTTTGACATTTTACTGCTCTCTCTTTTTTTTGTGGTTTTGAACTTGGCTGCTGATGGAAACCTCAAACCCTGAGAGATGTTTCGTAAAAACAGCAGCCTTAGTGATCGCATTTGTTTAATTTTCATAGTATAAATGAAGAAATAGCCTGTGGCTGTGTTTACACTAATCTGGATAAATTGGAAAATGGCGTTTTTGTTTCCCAAAAGTTGCTGATCCACACTAAAACGTCTGAAAACACTTATGTCCCTATACTGCGCATGAGCAAAACACAAGCTTTGACCTGCTTCATTTCCGCCCCGGCATTTTCAAACGAAAACGTAGTAGTGTGGACATGGCCTATATTGCACCAAAGAATGTCAATTTCATGAAACAACCCCTGAACTTTTTTTTTAAGTATCTTCAAAAACTTTGAAACTTTAAACATTACATCTAATATTAACATATGGACAGAAGCACTAAAGCCCTGGGTTTTTCAACCGTATGTGGTTCTTCGTCAAACTGTTACCACAACATTGGAGACACACAAATCTTTGGGATTTCTTTGGATGTGGTAGGACCCACAGCATACATTTTTCCTTCACTCTAACCTGTTCTAGCAAGACAATGCCCCTGAGCACAAAGCCAGTTCTATAAAGATATGCTTTACATGGGTTAGAGTAGAAGATCTTGAGTAGATTTCTATAGAGCTCTGACATCAGCCCTATTAAACACCTTTGGGATGAACTGGTAGACTGACTGCTCCCCAGGCCTCCTCACCTCACCTACTAACACCATTATAACAGCAAATGGAGGCTAAATGTGGAATGCAAAGTCCACAAACATTTTGGCTGCTTTCCATTTTGCCACCATGCCCCTTTTAGATATATTGCTTTGACGACAAGTTTATTTCACCGATAACCAAAACCTACAAATGAAGCCACACAAGTAATTAAAAACAGCTATCATTAAGATAAAACATGTGACAGCATACATGAGAAGCTAACTAGCAGGTATCAGAAGAGATCTCTACTTTAGCTTGCTACCAAGATTTAACTGTCTGGCTGATGTCTCAATGAAGAGTTGCTTCACTATTTCTAGATAGTCATCCTTCTATTTTCGGAAGCGCACCAGTTTCTTTTTTACCTCCATAACACAATGCAGCCACCCCCATGTTTCACAGCTGGGATGGTGTTTACATTCTTTTCCTTTTTCATCCACACATTATGGCCAAAAAGTGACATATTTGTTTCAGCTTCCCGGAGAAAAGCTCATTCCATCAAAAAGCCTTGTGATCATCTACAAACTCCGATCTGGCATTTATTTTTACTTCAGTCTTAAAGTAGGAACCGCCTTCTTACTCAACATCCTTTAATGCTGTTATAATGACTCTTATATGGCACATGTACACTGTGATGTACCTGAAGCCACCAACTAAAAAACTTTTTTCTTCAAATACTAATTCTAATATTATTTGACGCAACCTACGCAACCATACAGAGTCGGACATACAGTGAAATGTCACGTTGGTCTGAAATAAAAAAATAGAAAGATTAAGAGTTGAAAAGTTTGAAGAATAAAAATTGAAAAAGTGAAAGGAAAATAAGACGTATAATATAATTATTTTTTTTTTAAATGCAATAACTAAATACATTTTTTTTATATTTAAATTTAACTGCAATAATACAAATAGAAATTTACAATAAAAAATTTAAATTGAATTAGAATTTAGAAATATATTTTGTTCGTCCCTGTTGGCAAAAAAACTTTCCATGGGAATTAACACACTAATTAATTCCCATAAATTCCTGGTAAGTTGGAAGGTATGGCACAAGGATCATTTCAGATAAAGAAAAAACTTCTTCCTGAATCATGTTAAAGGTCACATGATCATGTGCTGGTCGGGGTCACAGGAGGACGTTGTTTTCTCCTATTCAATGCCATTGTACCACACTGGCGAAAACAACGCCATCCTGTGACACCATGCGATCAATACATCGGTTCACCACCATCACCGTGACCATACCTCCTTTAACATAATTCAGGGGGATGTTTTTCCTGTAGCTGAAATTTTTTTTTCCTACGTCTGGTGGCTGGTGGTTCATTTTGATCTAAAACGACAAAAGAAAACATGACGAACCAGATGGTGTTGGATATTTATAACATCAGATGCTGTATGAGTGTGTGTGAGGGAGAGGTGTTTGAGGACATGCCATTGTGTAACCCTCGACATCATCAGTTAAGCTAGTCAAAAAGAAGCTAGAGGGCTCGCAGATTAAAAAATAGTCAACAAGGCACATCATGCCTTTAAGTTTGTTTCTTATAAGTTTATCCATAATGAGTGAGACAGTGGTGACACTGGTGAGGAAAAACTCAATGAGATGGTATGAGGAAGTTCCTTCCTTGGAGCACTTTTGATAGACACCGACCAATGCAGACCAGAAACATATCACAAGAGCTGCAGTTTTGGAGATGCTCTGACCCAGTCGTCTAGACATCACAATTTGCCAAACTCGCTCAAATCCTGGTCCATTTTTTCTGCTTCTAACACGTCAACTTTGAGAACAAAATGTTCACTTTCTGCCTAATAAATCCACTAACAGGTGGCATGATAAAGAGATAATCAGTGTTATTCACTTCATAATGTTATGCCTTAATCGGTATATATGTAACAGCTTTTTCTCTTTTCAAATAGTCTCATTTCCATCATTACAGAGCAAAATACTATGTATAGTAACATCACGGTGTCACATGGTATCGGATGCTGAGGGGAACGATCGCAATATCGGTATCGTTATATCATAAAATCAGAAGAAAATAAAATGTCTAACTGCCCCGAGACTATAACACTGAAACACAATCGGATCTGCAGTGTTATCAGGGTGTAGATACTTGGAGAGAATATTTACAAAACTGAACCACAAAAAAAGAAAAGTGTGAGAAAAATCTCTAGAGAGACAAGCATGAGAGGTCTCTCTCTCTCTCTCTCTCTCTCTCTCTCTCTCTTTCTCTCTATAAAAGATAGCTGCCTTGATGAGGATGCTGAAGGTGAAGTCGATGGAGTGGCAAAGTTTGCTCCAGACCTGCTATTGAGCACCTGTGGGGCATCTTCAAGTTGAAGGTGGAGAAGCACCATGTGTCTTATCCATCCAGCATCTTTGTGATGTCATTATGGAGGAGTGGAAGGGGATCTCAGCAACAACCTGTGCAGCTCTTGTGAATTCCATACCCAGGAGGAAAATATTGACACTTTGGTCACAGGTTTGACATGTTCACTTAGGGTGTACTTACTTTTGTTATTTAGACAATAATGGCTGTATATTGACAACTATAAAATATATCCAAGTTTCATTTCTATAGTATTGTCCCTTCAGTGGATATACTAAAATGGTTGCTGAAATATGTGTGTGTGTGTGTGTGTGTGTGTGTGTGTGTGTGTGTGTATGTGTGTGTGTTTGTGTGTGTGTGTGTGTATGAACAATTTAACCCTGTTATCAAGACACGAGAACAAAGACATCTTGCCAAAACGACACACTTCAGAGCACATCTCAGACTTTCCTTTTCACATATATCTCCAAAACAAACGTAAGTTGTTTGTCTGAAGAAGACGAAGGAGAACACAGCAGGTTTTCAAGAGGAACTCGCAGCAGGTTTATGGGAACGCATTACAATATGTCACATCATGCGCTTATGTCCTTTGAGTCTTTGGAGGTTCAGTTCTTTATCATCCTCCTCCTCATCATCCTCAGCATCATTCTTCAATTAAACTATACGTACAATAATTGCATGTAAACTCCTAAAATACAGAATTGATTCTCATAGAAAAATGGCACAATTACACCAAATTGACTTGGACAACATGTTAATATCATTCTGAAAACCCTTAAATATAAATATATTAATTCACACATTATTTTCAGGTTGTTTGTAGATTGTCTGAGAACTCATTAGACATTTTTATTTTGTAAAAGAAGCAAAAAACACGACAAAAAAACCCCCTGATTTCAACTGTAAGACAATAATAAAAGGCTGAATTTCCATTGTGAGCAATCACGATACCAAACAGACAAGGATTTGAGACCTAGTGCACTGCGTAGGGCGCGTGACCGCGTTATTACGTACCCTACGCAGTGCGCCTAGGTAGGGGACAAAGGCGCGATTTGGAATACGGCCCTTATTCGTTCGGCTTTTTTTAAATTTTTTTTTATAATTTCTATGGTTGACTGGAGACACTTTGAGATATTAAGTATTTATGGTGTGAAGGTTATTAAACGAGCTATAGCTTTCAAACAAAATGTTTGTATTTATATTAATACCTGTTAAGCGGCTGTACAGAGGCTGTAATTACAATACGTTATGATGCATTTTCCATTTTTGTGACGTCATGTGGGGTTTAAAAGAGTATATATATATATATATATATATATATATATATATATATATATATATTTTTTTTTTGCTAATCTTTTTTTCTGATTGAAAAAAAGATTCGCATTGTTCGTCCAGGAAATAAATCGGAATAATTGAGGTCTTACCGTGTTTCGTGGACGACATGAGGATCAGCTGCGGCGAGAAGCGGATGGAAATGCGCCAAGCGCGCGTGCGCTTTTACGAATCGGATTTGAAATGTTTAAATACCGTCAGCCGTTTAACGGTCGAAACGGTTTTTTTATTTTTTTGGATGTCCTGCAGTCTTCCACAGAATTTCCACAGAAAAATGATCTATAAATAAAAATATAAAAATGCGATATCCTTTAGTATAATCCCCAGATATTTAAGTCCTGATACCAAATCCTGAAGTGTATTTCACTAGATGTTTATTACACCACCGAACCTTCATGTAAGAGGAGGAAAATGGGTTCCTCTCAACGCATCGCATCACATCACATCACACTGAACTAATCCACACACACACACTCGGTCTTAAAGAGACAGACAGCTCAGTCTGAGGAGAAAACCTATATATACAAAAAGATCCAATGTTCAGTCTAGATATCCATTAAAATCACAACTCTAACACCCAATGCTAATCATATCTGCGAAGGAGCACTGCTAATCCAAGACATGATCCCTAACCAGGAATCCACAGATCATCTCTTCATTGGGTTCATTGTCCAAATGATCACCCAGATGAAGAAGAAAAAAGCAGACACCTGACAAACACAAAGCTGAGGTTCTTTAGTAGGCTGTTGAAGGTCATTTGAACGCCTGTGGAACTAGAAGACCTGTCCTTGTGTTGTGCAAAGCGAGACTGATAAATATGGATATAATAATTCGATCGAATAATGAAAAGATTTTCATCTATGAATAAATCCAGGAGTGTATGAATCCCTTTGGGATGAACTGAATCACTGACTGAACCCCAGATCTCCAGACCTGATCTCCACCCTAAGGATAAACCCCAAATCTCCACACTCATCATCACTACCTGTTCTTTGTAACGCTTTTATGGCTGGACGATCACTAATCCCCACAGCCACGTTTCAAAATCTAGTGGAAATCTTTCCCAGAAGAACGGCGTTGATAATAACTGCGAATGAGAACCAACTCTGCGGTTTTTGGAAAGGGGCTCATACGTGTGCGTTGATCAGGTGTCAAAAGGTTGACTTGTTTTGTAGCACAACAACAGATCACTGAGAACACTGACCTTCAGTCAGTATGCCAAGACCACGTCTGCGATTCCATCGTGGACAAGAAGTTAGAACAAAGAGCAAACGTGAAATTCTGCATGAAACTGGGCAAATCTGCCACGGAGAGGTTCGACACGATTCTGCCAGTTCACGCCTATTCTGCAACGAGTTGTTCGGGATGTTTTGAGTGGCACACATGCTTCCAGAGCAGAAGAATGTCACTGGAAGACGATGAGAGATCAAGACCCTTAACCAGCTCGAAACCTATTGGAACCTTTTGGTACCACCTCATGTAGATCATTCGTCAAGTGCTGCTTTGCTGAACTTAACCCACAACACCCACTAAACCTCGTTCTTAACCGGAGTTTAATGCACTGATAATGATATATACTCTGATTTGCCAAATAAACCGGCCCAATGGGCTTCTATCTACATTCATTAAACATTTACATTTACGGCATTTAGAAGAGAGTTACCCTTATCCAGAGTATCTCATTCATGCACTGAGCAGTTGAGAGTTCAGGTTCTTGCTCAATGGCCCAGCAGTTGCAGCTTGGTGGTGCTGAGATTTGAACTCTCAAACTTTTTATTAATGAGCAGCCAGCTGCCAAAACACAGGCCAAAATGTTCAAGCTAGTAGACCATCTTTTCCAGCTGCGAAGTATTTTCCAGCTCTTCAATCCGTTCATTTCTCATCAGTACTGTGGGAACATTAAGGGCAAAGCAGGAATATACCATGGATATGAGCCCAGGCCACCCAAGGGGCAGCCAATTCTCCTACGCTCACATGGTCACTAATGGTGGTACCTCACCCTGGCAACAAGGACATATTTTATGCGTTTATATTATATATAAGTAAATTTACATCACTTTTTTAAATGATATATTTACAGTTACATCAGTTGTTGGTCTGTTTTCAACCAATATTTTTATTGGTATGAAGATCTGAGATGGTACCAGCATGTTTTGACAATAGAGCAAACCAGAGATGCTGAATATTTTGGATTTTTGGTCTATTCATAACCCAGCATTACTTTGGCAAAAGGCGATACCCGAAATATGACGAAACAGACGAAAACGTTACAGGCTCGTGACAAAATGATTAGCCATTTTAGCTAGCCAATATATACACCATATGCCATTTCTTTGCTACTTGTCATGGTTTTAATTCTAAGACTTCACACATGGACTTTTGTTGTACTTATGACCAAGAATATCTGAATGATTAAAAATTATTAATTTATTTATTTTAATGATATAAAAATATTATTAAATTCATTATTAGAATGGTGACAGTGTACCAGGAATTAAAGTAATCCGTAATGAAGAAAGGAATCAGTGTAGTTGTGCTACATTGATACGTGTTGCCAGATGTTCAAGAGCAATTTCAACTGCACAGTTATACGGCAGAGAATTATATTTGTATAATGACCATGCTATAAATGAATCATACATAACATATACATTGATCCACACATAATTCCTACATCTCTCTTTTATATCAATGTTCTTTAGGAGCCCCAAACCTTATTTTTATGGAGTGGACTATTTCTCATTTTAGACACAGTGGATTTTATTACTGTACAATAAATTACAGGTTATAACCGGCTTTGTCGCCACTGAATCACTGGTAAGTGCTTTTTTTTTTTTTAGCAATGCAAGCAAACCGTTTCTCTCCCTGTCACACACACGAACAAAATGTAAACATGTTTGGACCCACTTCAAAGCTGCAACCATGTGGATGTGGTATCTTCAGTCACGTTTGATGCTCAATAGGCACCACCTTCAATCATTACAGATGGAAAACCGCCACTGCGATCATTAATCGTAAGGTTACGTATACGTGTCCACACCCATACACGCTCCTGAGGCATGCACTCGATCAGTGTGTGTAAAGAGATGCGGTGAACACGATGTCTCTGCGGATGGACAGCGACGCTCTCTCCATCTTGCTTCCCAAAACCGAATCTCCTACGATTCGGGCTGCTTGTCTGACCTCCTTCAGAACTTCGTCTAGTCTCTGAATGCAGCGCACCACCGTCCCCTCCTGCACATCGGTCAGCTGGGCGATCTCCGCAAAGGGCTGTCTCACACACACACAAACACAATTAGAGGTCGAACGATATGGGTTTTTCTCTGCCCGATGCAGATATTTAGAAATCAATGTTGCAGTTTTTTTTGACCGTCAAAAAGGTTTTTGGTACTCGTACCAACCTGCAGCCTAAAGTAGCATCATGTTTAACCAGTAAAATATATAACGCTAGATTAAGAATAAAGGATAAGTTAGCGCCCGAGACACATTGAGCTGATGGTAGGGAGTGGGGTGGTGTTTTGAGCGTCAGTCAGCTTTAGTTTTTCCGTTTTCCCGGAACTCGTATGTGTTCCTCACCGCTGGCTCCAGTCTACATGTCAAATCCGAGGCAGAGCATATATTGGTAACAAAGAGAACTCCGATTGGCTATTCGGCTCGGCGAATGAGCACGTGAGAAAAAAAACACGACGCTCACGGTCATTCTTCCTCTTGTTTTTGCAACTTAGACATGATTGTTAATAATAACGCTGCTTGCTTTGTATATTCACAGTTTGGTGTGCAAAAAAAATTTAAAAAAATCACAATATTACATCATTGGAACTGCTTTACTACTCTAAAGCAATGCACTACTTATGTCTGTTAAAATGCGCTACGTAAGTGGTAATGTATTGCGATA
Source organism: Silurus glanis (assembly GCA_014706435.1). Classification (NCBI taxonomy): domain Eukaryota; kingdom Metazoa; phylum Chordata; class Actinopteri; order Siluriformes; family Siluridae; genus Silurus; species Silurus glanis. The sequence goes on from JAAIIK010000100.1 coordinate 621,494, forward strand.
AAATAAGCTGATAGTACACAGGCGTGAAAACATATACCTGCACTCACTCTCTTTAGAGCAGGGCATTATCTGAACGGCTTCTCGGTAGCATGACGAGGTAGCTGAGTGGAGGGTTGTTTTTGGTCTTATTAAGTGTGTGTGAGGCCGAGAGAGAGGAAATACGGGAACACAGCTATTTACAGCTGTTATATATATATAAAAAGGAACTGACGTGCTTTACAGACCTTCCACAATATTATACATAATGCAGCTTCTGTAACAAGAAAATAAATAAATAAATAAAAACACTGCTCGGATATTGGAAAATAATCAGTTGGGTGTGTAAACAGGCACTCCGCTTTCTTTTCCTATAAAAGCCCGTCCTCATTTACACACCTATAAATGTGTATATCCTGTATGTACACCGATCAGGTATAACATTATGACCACCATATTGTGTTGGTCCCCTTTTTGCTGCTAAAACAGTCCTGATGTGTCAAACATTAACAACATGAACGTCTTCAGCAGTTTGAGCTACAAGAGCTCGTCTGTTGGATCGGACCACACGGACCAGCCTTGGCTCCCCACGTGCATCAATGAGCCTCGGACGAGCACGACCCTGTCGCCGGTTCACCACTGTTCCTTCCTTGGAGCACTTTTGATAGATTCTGACCACTACAGACCAGAACACCACACAAGAGCTGCAGTTTTGGAGATGCTCTTACTCAGTCGTCTCGACGTCACAATTTGTCAAACTTACGCTTGCCCATTTTTCCTGCTTCTGGTTACTCCTGGTCAGTGTATACAAATGTGTATAAAGATCATAGAAATGAGGCCAGAGTGGCTGAGTGATGCGTTCGACTCGTTTTGTTTTGAGTTTTTGAGTTAGTACACACCATTCCTCTGGCCCAGCAGTACACCACCTCAGTCAGGCCAAACTTAAACTGGGACACGAAGTCTTCGGCGGTCTGAGCGAGGCCACACTCGCGCTGTAGCTCCCCGATACGCTGAGCCACACACACCACCCGATTGATCGCCTGTTAAAAGGGAGAAAAGAACAAACAGACTGGATGTTAACTCTTACATTATTAAAATCTCTGAAGGTCACAAAAGTTTTCGAGTCTCTCCTGCTCTTTCAGGGGCATTGCTGCACGTTACGCACTCATTCGTTTGCTTTCATCGCTATCTGAAGGCTTCTTTTAAAACTTGTGCACGTTCCAGATCTGTTTAAACAACACATCCTGGTACAGAACAAGACTGTGTGTGTGTGTGTGTGTGTGTGTGTGTGTGTGTGTGTGTGTGTGTTTGGAGCTCAGCAGGTGTGTTGCTCTTTGAGCAGAAGCAGTCTGTTCCAGTAAATGCACTCTGGCACTGCACTTCAGTAAGCACTCCCGGTCAGACTGGCGGTAAGCTTGAAACAAAAATCATTATTCCTTTCAATGTAAGAAACCAGAGAATAAATTCAAATGATGTTTGTAGGTTCTACTTTTCCACTACGGAGAGGCCATACTGTATATATTTCCAAAATCTTTGAATATCAGTCTGATACTAAAAGAACTGCATATCTATCCATCCATCCATCCATCCATCCATCCATCCCATAATTTTTATCATAATAATCAATAAGAATGACATTTGTCGCATCAGTAAAACAGATGTTTAAAAATTATTTATTTCTTTATTTTTCTAACCGAGAAAAGAAAGGATGTCGTGAATAATTGTGCGTTGTGTCGCAGGTTTTAATTTCGCCTCTATAATATTTATTTATTTCAATTTTTTTACTAAAAACGGTTTAACTACGTAGTAATGCTACGTTAATTGCGCGTTAATAAAATTAGTGCCGCCAAAATTTATTTGCGGTGTTGACGCCTTAAATTTGACAGCCCTAATAAATAATAATAAATAGATAATAAATGTATTTTCTTTTTCTTTGTCAAGCTAGCACCTTTCACCTTTGCACTCCCATAATACATTTATTGTATATACATATATATATTTATATTCGATTTATTTGTATACATTGCTATTTGTTAGATTCTAACTGCTATAAACTTTGTGTGAGGCGGATAATGGAAAGGAAAAACTCTAAAACGACATGAAGAAACCTTGAGAAGCTCAAAAAGGATCCCCGCCTTATTTGGGTGACACCAGATACTGTGATAAATAATTAATACCTTACTGCTGACATTTCGGTTCAAACAATTGGTCAGTTCGTTTAGAAATGTTCTAATGTATCTATTAAGGTAGTCAAAGGGACAGAATCTTCCAGAAAGAGGTATATTTATAGTAAATTGAGTGTAGCGGTGCCACATGCACGCACACAACATTTGCTGTGCAATTACCTCCTGGATTGTGTTGGGAATGTGCGGTTCTATCTGAGTTTTCTGTGTAAAGACGAGACAGGACAGCAGGGCGGCGCTCTCCTCGGGCGCCAAAGGACTCAGCGTGTTCTCAAACAGCAGCTCTGTGAGCAGGAGCTCATGACTGCTGATCTGACACGCTACCCGACCTTTCAGCTGTACCGCTCCGCTACTGTCGATGTAGTTCAGAGCTTCCAGGACCTGCGGATCAGAACACCGTTATAATAACCACAACATTTCAAAACAAAAACAAAAAAGCGGAAAAACCTCTCTAAATTTGTTTCTCTACTAATTTGTTTTAATTTGTTGCTCATGAACCCAGGAGTGGCAGCCTGTCGTGGCTGGGATTTGAACTCACGAATTACGGATCCAAAGTCCAATGCCTTAAACACTAAGCTACACTACCATTATGGTTTGCTTTTACATGTTTAATGCATTGGAAGTTGGTCTAGAAACACGTCTAAGGAGGAGTGAGAGGGGAAAAAATGAAAGGGTGGTGCGGAAACATGGTAGCGTACGTTGTATAATATTAAAAAGTAACAATATTCAGATTAAACGTGTCAAATTGTTAGTATTTGCCAAGTGGATAAAGGACACCCTTTGAGAAATCTACTTAAGGGTTTGAACGATGAATGATACAGATGGTCCCAGAGTTTCGATGGATTAACTTTTCGATCTTGCGACGGTGATAGCGCGACGACAAAATTGGAAAAATATTTCACGTTTCGCTGGAAAACCACAAATATATACTGTATACAGTACGGTATAAAGTACTGTAAATTGCTCTGTCTTGCTAAATTATATACAGTAATTTGTAAAATTATTAACCTCTTAGCCTTCAGCATCGGCCCTCGTGTCCATTAGCCCGTTGTTCTCAGGTGTTAACAATATGTTTAACAATAGATTAAATGAAAAGGGTATCAAGGTATACCTTTAGATATAAAGCAAATTACAGTATTCTACCGCATACTCATCACTATTCTTTAAGACTCCTGGGTAGGCTAGACCATGCCTGTAGCCGGCCAACGTAATGGGGCACTGACCTTAATCCTCTGGTGGTACTCTGGCAGCAGAGTCAATGACTGATCTGAGATCAAGTACAGCAGTTTGTCCAACTCTTCCTGCAGTTTCATTCGCTCCTGCACACGTGCAAACTGGGGACGGGAAAACAATAAAAGAGAAGCCACCGTTAAACAATCTGCTCAGTCTCTCGTAGAACACGCTTTTCTAACTAGGCATTCGGGGAAATTCAAATTAGTGGCAGAGGAGTTTAATCTCGTTCCTCCGACGCTGGAGACCGGATGGCATTAATATCAGCTTAGGAGACAATAGCCTCTAATGCCGAACGGACCGAAAGGGGTTGGCAGCCAGGGCCAGAAGGATTAGCTATTATATATCGGTTTTTATTACCAGACAAAGACGTGCTGCAGCTTGAAAGAACAGTCTTAAAAACAATATAAAGTTAGTGGCGTAACGGTACACGTCTTCGTACCTTCTTTTTTTTTTATTCTGCCGTCGTGGTATTTTTTTGAATGTTTTATTTGCAGCTTCAAGAATTTCTCTTAAAAGGAGAAAATCCTGACAATTGCACACATCGTGGGAGTGAATGAATGATAGATGGAAGGAATGAAGGCATTTGTTAAAAATATGCCGAAACAAGTAGAACAGATAAATAGAAAATATATTTAGAAAATTAAATATTAAATGTAAAACACACACATCTGCAATACAGATTTTTTTTTTAATTATTAATAAATAAATAATACATTTAATTTCAATTAAATTAATACATTTTACTTGTTCCAATTAAACTTATTACTCAATTTAATAAATATAAATAAAAAAAAATAAAAAAAAGGAGTATTGCAATAATTTGATTTATTATTAGCAATATATTGATTTATTTGAAATATTATTACAAGCAATTTTATGTTTTCGCATTTTGTGTACCGTTACGCCCTTGATAAACGTGACTTTTACAAAGAATAATCTAAAAATGTTAATATTAATAAAATAAAAAATAAACCCAAAAAGTAAGATATACCTGCTCTGTGAAAGTGGGTGAGTGTGTGCAGTGGAAGTCTTTGAGGCTGTCCTGAAGGACTCGCCGTCTCATCACAGCCTCCACCACATCCACACTCTTCAGGTGGAGGTCGTTCACAGGGTCGAGGGTTGAGATGCCAGACGGGCTGGCCTCGGCCAATCGCAGCAGCTCCTGAGTTGCAGTGGAGATGGCTTGACCGGGTGGATCCAGTCTGGAAGAAATAAAAAGAAGGAAAGTTGAATGACCTGAGAAAGAGGAATAAATCTGAAATAAAAAAACTTGGCAAAACAGGGGTTCGTCCACCTGAAGCGGGGCTGCTGTCTCTTTTTATAGTTGTCGATAATCCGCTCTGGAATGACCTTCAGGGTCTTCACGGTGATCGCGGAGATTTCCTGCGACTTCAGCTTCTGCACCGTGTGACTGCAGGGACCTAAACACACACACACACACACACTCTATAAGATTAATTTGCATAAATTTTAATATTCATATGGTACAAGGAGGTAAGCAGTACGAGTCTGACCCTCTGGAATGAAAAGGCTGGTGTTGTGAAGGTGTGTGAGCGCGCGGTTGTTCGGAACGTTCTCTGCTACTTCTTCGTTCCCTTTCTCGCAAATGATGAGGGCGGTGAACGTCCGATTCACAGAGTCCGTGGACACCTGAGGCGGCAGAATGACAAACGATTCCGATAAACAAACTCAGACGGCAAATTAGAGAGCTCTGAAGCAGATACACACGGACCTGTAGGAGGACAGCCAGGGCGTTGAAGTGCTGAGTGTTGTTGACCACCACAACCCGCCCCACTGACAAGGCCTTAATCCCGTTCACGGACTCCATCACTGCTTGCTGAAAAGAGCGGGAAAGAAAACTCACGTTTACTCACACTAAGAGTAGTATCTGATGGAATTGTTAAATTTTCTTGTGTGTTACTGTGTGTGTGAGTGTGTGTGGGTGTTAATGTACCTGCAGGGCTTCTGTTGTAATGCGTAGCTCAGTCAAAGTGTGGTAGTAGGAAAGCAGGTCAGATAGCTGACCCTCTGTGTCAAGAGGTGGTAGAGAGGAAAGCTCACGTTTCAGCTCTGATATTCTTCTCTCGTTCGCCTGAGACAGACAGAGAGATAAAGTGACAGACAGCGAAGACAAATAAATGTCAAAGATGACCAACGATACATCTGTTACACATCTTTCCTAGAAAAGTGAAGAAAAAAAAAATCCTTTGAAGTCAGTCCACTAACTTGCCTGTGTGTGTGTGTGTGTGTGTGTGTGTGTTCAGTTCGGTATGTAACTCGGGTTTTAAGTCACGGTTCGATTCAATTTCAGTACGTTGTTTTTTTTTGTTGTTTTTTTTGTTGGTTTTTTTCAATAAAAATGCCTGATTTAAATTAAAAACAAATAATATAAAAATAAAATGTAATAAATCAAATTAATGCAATACACTTTTTAATATATTGATTAAATGGAGTAATCGATTAAATTGGCACAAATTAATCCCCATTTGTTAGACCCCATTTCAGTTATACAGATGTGTATATAAACGTGTGTTTTACATTTAATATTACATTTTCTAGAGATCTGATCTACTTAACTGTTCTACTTATTTCAGCATATTTTAACAAATGTATTCATTCATTCCATCCTTCAATCGTTCGCTCTCTCGATATGCGAAAGTGTCAGGAAACGCTAAAGAATCCGTACCGCAAGATTGTCGTCAAAACTTTTATTATATTATTTAAAAAATAATAATAATATTAAAATATTTTTTATATTTTATAAAAAATTTGTATTACACAAAAACAAGCCTTGAAAGAAGATTTTGAGGAAAAGTATCCACCTGTGTGTCCCTGTGGTTCTCGGAGAAGCTCCTGCGCATCATATCGGTGACTCTGAGGGCCTCGACTCGCAGCAGGTTGAGGATCATGGTGTAAGTCAGCCTGAACTGTGATTGCAGCAACGTCGGCTTTCCCTGAGGAAACACACAAAGTCTTTTCATTAATAAGAATCTGCGTGGCCCGCAAACAGGAAACGTTTAATCCTTGCACCATATTACAGCGATTACCACAGAAATGACCAAACAGCTGAAGAAATAAACACAAAACCCATTAATGGAGCTGTGCATCAGCTGGGTTTTTTTTATTTTTTTTATGGCGATTGAAGATCGTTTTCCGACCCGCTGTGCATAATTACAGCTCTCGGTCCATCCTGGATGCCGTTGCCATGGAGCGGCAGGAGCCTCTGGACCAGTCCATTAAACTGGTAGTGCAGAAAAACGTTTATAGAAGAGCCAGAGAAGAACCCCCAAGCGTACGGCAGGCGGGCAGAGATTTCACAAGCATTTACATTTCACAAAAAAACTCAAATACCCTTAAGTGTTTAATACAAATGGCAATGAAAGAACCGTGAATCTCGGCCTTTTAGCAATACATTAGTATATGATTGTACATATCAGGTCAATAAAGATGAAATATAATTCAGTTCAATGTGAATAAGGTTTGCTGTTTCAGTATGATTCACATTAGGATTTTTGTTTCAGGATTTTTAGTCTAAGCTTATATTGTTTCTGATTCAAATATATTTCCTTTAAGAGGTACGTATATATAAACCCTCGAAACCATAAAATGGAGGTGGACTCGGTATCAGAACCCACCAGCATCATTGTGTGCAGATCCGCCATTTCGTGAACTCCGGTCTTGCAGAGGATGATAACCGTCCCTGTAGCATCCAACCCTCTTCTGCCTGCTCTCCCCGCCATCTGGATGTACTCACCTGTAGTACAAACGAACGCAATCACACAGACATCATCTTTGAGAGGGAACTGAGACTATAAACTCTGGGCTGAGATTCCTCTTTTAATAGGAGTGGCGTTTGCTATTTATTTATACCAATTTAGGCAAAGGTTTTAATGTGGATCAAGACTGAATTGATAGAAAGGAGGCATGCCCTCTGTGTGAGAGGCGTGGCCTCGGTGCCTTTCAAAACGAGTGTAGGAGGTGTTGGGTTGCAAAGAGGTGGCACATTTCCAGAAACTTTCCAGAAAATTTCCTCAAACTTTCCATTCGAACTTGATCTGGAGAATTTGGGAAATAGTTGAAAACTTACCAGAAATGTATGGGGATTTACAGGAATTTAACGGAATTCATTGGAAATGTTGGGTATGTAAACTGTATAATATACAAACATTTTGTTTAGTCATAAGATGACATGCATGCAAACTAATACAGATAAAAAAAAAACCTGACTTTTTATTTGTATTTAATTCTTAATATAATTTTGTTGCACAGTAGCTTACACACAGCACGAGCACGTTTTAAACATACTTTTATGAAATATTTCTGTTCAAGGCTCACTGTTTTTTTATATTATTTTGACGTATGGGATTCAATAAATGATGTGTGTTGTGTTATGGAGGAAATGCACAGAGCATGTAGGCGTAGAACCCTATCTACACTTTTACTGCAGTAAGTGTGCTGTGTGCATGTGATTGATGAAATTACAGGTAGAAATGCAGCTGAAATTTAATTCAATCTGGTTGTTTTAACCAAAATTATCCTGCAAGATCTACATTCAAGTTCCCTGTTATAGGAAACTGCAATTTTGGAAATTCCCAGTTTATTCCCATTTATTGCCATGGAAGGCTTCCAGTCTTGAAAATTCCTGGAATTTGGCAACCCCAAAAGAGGTGTGGCCTCTGTATCAGTCAGTCATAGTGTAGGAGGTGTGGCCTCTGTATCAGTCAGTCACAGTGAAGAAGGTGTGGCCTCTGTAACAGTCAGTCACGGTGTAGGAGGTGTGGCCTCTGTGTCAGTCCGTCACAGTGTAGGAGGTGTGGCCTCTGT
>JAAIIK010000100.1:629719-641960 GCA_014706435.1 Silurus glanis
GTCACAGTGTAGGAGGTGTGGCCTCTGTATCAGTCCGTCACAGTGTAGGAGGTGTGGCCTCTGTGCCAGTCAGTCACGGTGTAGGAGGTGTGGCCTCTGTGCCAGTCAGTCACAGTGTAGGAGGTGTGGCCTCAGCGCATTTTAATTCCTACAGAGTTCCTGTATTCCTGTATATTCATATTCATCTCCAATCATTCTCACTTAACATTAAATACCAACACTGATAATAAACAATAATTATAGTAGTAAGATTTGCACATGTAATGTCAGGCGCATATAATGTTTGACTTATGACTACCTCAAATTTGTTAATATATGAATCCAAGTATTTATTGCAACTCAGTTTAGCTCAAACGGCAAACAAAGAAATGATTATGTCATGTCCCATGTTCACTGATCACGGTGTGCAAATTACACTCGTCTATGCAAAGCGATTACACCCACTCGGCACATTAAAGGCCTCATGTAGTATTTCATTAAGCTTTCCATGGAGCAAATTTACATTAGACATAGGTCTTGTATGCAGATTAATTGTGTTGCCCGTTCACTATGCTCTGTTATTCTGTCAGCACCTGGCCGAACCTAATGAGCAGCGCACTCACTGACACTAATGAGGATCGGTTCAGTCTTCGTTAATTTCTGTTATCATAAATAATAAGGAAAAACAGGAGCAGGCTGACAGCGAAGGGCTGACACTTACACACGTAGACAACTTCAAAATTATTGGCACCCTAATTATTGGGGAAACAGGTTATATAAAAAAAACTTCATGGTGGATTTGTTAAGCTTCTGACATGGACTTAGTGGAAGAAAACCCGTGAAGTGAAAGGATCTTTAGTGATGAGTGATCTCTGTATTCTCCAATCGCATGAAGCATCATAGAAGACTAACCCAAGGGTGAAAGAACCTAAAATGCAGGAGTGCTAAAACCCCTCCTCATCCAAAGTATTTTTTTAACGAGGGTGCCAATAATTCTGAAGCTGACTGTAGATTCATTAACATAGTAACATGAATTTAATTAAATTTGTAATATTTTATTTTTTTTTTTACCAGGATGGAGGTTTCTGAATCCAGTTCCGTCGTGTTTGCGGATGCTGTCGAACACCACGGTCCTGGCCGGCATGTTCACACCCATCGCAAAAGTCTCGGTGGCGAAAAGAACCTGCACGAGGGAGAGAACATCGCTGTGATCACCTGCATACACTAGATTACTGATGATGCGTGGGGCAAACAGTGAGGACCCGATATCCTCCATGTATCGCCGTGCTAGTTATAGCTAATCTCCAGCGGGTTTTGAAATGCAGAAATCGACAAGCGTGGTGGAATTGGCTGATATTAAAGTTCCAGCATCGTAATGACGTTAGGGAGAAGGAAGACCCGTTCATAAGGCTCATTAAAAATAGCAAAATGCCCCCCAAACCAACCTGGTAATAACGGAAGATGAGCAAACTGGAACCTCGTTAGCTCTTATCTATTACATGTAAAACACAACACCTGAAAGCGTGCTGATGGGGAAATAGAATCAATGCTGCACTGGTGTACAAAACGACACGTTACGACCCTAAAAGCGATTATTCGTCTCTAACGATTATTTCTCTCGGAACATAGAGTAATTAAAGAACGCTATGTTTTTTTTTACACATGGTTTGTTACCTGAGAAGAATCAAAGACACGACAGGTGTGAGACATACTTTTACAAGACCTTTAGAGAAAAGCATCTCGATGACCTCCTTCAGGATCGGCAGGATGCCACTGTGGTGCACGCCGATGCCTCTCTTCAGCAAGTCCTTCATCAGCAGGATCTGAGGAACAAAAACCAACATCATTTCTGTGAAAGAATTTTTTGCTCTGACAAAAAAAAAAAAAAAAAAAAAAAAAAAAAACCCATAGTACCAGGGATCCACACTTTCATGTCTTCTGCAGAGTTATATCTTCTGACTTGCACGGCTGTTTTTTTTTTTTTCTATTTATTTCTCTCGCAATGTTATCGCTCTTAAGTAATCCGTATCTCCAGTGCAGTCCATTAAAGCTGTAAAATACGTACGGTTAATTACCCGGGTTTCAGATACGCTCCTCTGAGCAGGTTATTGCTTAGCTGAGTGCTTTGACTGATCCTTAAGTAAGAGGATGTGAAGCATAAAGTGAAAAAAAAAAAGGAGTCAGGAGTAATGCATGAACGTGATTAATAGTGCTACTAAGAAAGAAAAAAACAAGACAAAATATGCGTCTTTCATTATTGCGTTATTATACGGTGGCCTGTGCAAAGTTTGGAAACACCTCGCCTTTTATATTTTTTTAAACACCTCCTGTTTATATGCAACAAACTACACAAAAGAATCGAAAACAGTGGAAGGTCTGTGGAAGAACCTCTGTAAGAAGGAGAACAGGAGAGATGATGTTATCAGAAAGTTAAACATGGAGGTGGAAGCTTAATGTTTCGGGGTTGCTTTGGAGCAGGGACGGTGTTCCGAGTAAAAGGAACCAACATGGCAACCAAAAAAGACCAAACTTTTGACAGGAAAATTGTACATTACTGTAATTACACTACTGCAGGAAAATGGGGTGTGAATATTTTTTAGCCCAGTAGATGTATTAAAACATCAGCTTTACCATCTTCCAGAGAAAAGACAAGAAATATGAAAGAAAGCCACATACATTTTCCATGTGCCTTTGTGTGTTATGTGATGGAACGAGATGATTATGGATCACGCTTGATCCTGAGTACTCATGAAATCAGGTTGTACCTGAGGGAGCTGTCGATCTCCTCCTCTCAGCCTGCTCAGACTCCTATGGAAGAAGGAGTGGATCTCGTTCTTCTCCACAGAGGTGGTCAGGTCCAGAGAGGTGAGCGAGCGAGCGTTGTCGTCACAGCGGGTGCGCGAGAAGGTGAACGCCACCACCGGAGTCTGCTGCCTCTCTGACAGGAAGTGGAGCAGCGTCTGCCACACGGCTCGGTCCTGAAACACACATGCATTCATTGGATCCTTTCTTTTCTGACAACGCATTAAAAACAAAAAAAACTTAAATACGAGCGCCCCCTAGTGGAGGAACGATCAATTATTTGGCAAAAAAAATCCCTTTCACCTGTGCAATAAAACAGTCGTAACATCTACACTATATGGAAAAAAAAAAGTTTGTTAACACCTGATCATAGGATTCTTATGTGCTTTTTTCGAACATCCCATTCCACATTTAGTCTACAATTACTGTTATAAAAACCTCCCGTCTTCTGGGAAGATGTTTCACTAGACTTTGGAGTGCGTTTACAGAGATTTGTTAACCTTCAGCTACAAAAGTGTTAGCAGTAGTTAGAAGGTACTGATGTAGGTGATGTGAGGAGGCCTGGGGTGCAGTCAGCATTCCAATTCATCCCAAAGGTGTTCAAGTAGGGTTGAGGTCAGAGCTCTATAACAGGCCATGCGAGATCTTCCATTCCAACACGTGTAAAGCATGAGGTCTTTATAGAGCTGGTTTTGTGCACAATCATGCTGGAACAGGTATGTGTCTCCTAGTTTAATTAAATAAAAAAATTTCATGCCACCCCAAAGGCATCATGTATACTTTATATACTGTATATATAAAATTGTGTGCCTTCAACTGTGTGGTAAAAATTTCTGAAAAAAAAAACCACATATGGAAAAGTCAGGTGTCCCAATACTTTTGTTTATAGAGTGTATGTTTCATAAAAAGAAACAACTAAAAACTGTTAGTTAGGCCTCACTCATGATAGCTTATGTTCTTTCCATCTTGCAAATGAAAATGAGTCTGATACACAGTTCTGAGAAAACTTGACACTCTTACATACATACTATAAACATCACTTTAAGTATGTCCTCTAAATGCTAGATTATTATACTACTATTCTTAGAAATCAGAACACGGACCTGATTTGGTGTGGTGCTCTGTGAAACCTTCTTCGTGCCAAAAGACTGAGCATGTTTACTGGTGCGTTCCTTTTTCGCCTCCACAGCTGCATAGTATCTAAAACACATACACACAAAAAAACAAATAAATAAACCGATCTTGTATAAAAAAAATAAAAATAAAAAAAAACAGCCTTTAATCACTGTCTGCTTAGTCTTAATAGATCACAATCATAAGGCACTTCAGAAATCCAATTAATGCTAGTTTAGTTTTTGTCCCCCTGTAGTTACAACGATTTTTACTACAATTTTTACTACAACGATTGTTACTTACACTTTTGTACAAGTTGGTATAAAAAAAAGTTCACAGGAGCTCACTCTCGCCAGTGAGATAGTATGAATTGTTCTACCGATGATCACAAGTTGCCTAATGGTTTCGCTCTTGAAGCGGAAAAAAAAAAAAACACCTCAGACGACTTGTTGCAGCGTCACGCGTATCTCACGTCGAACGACTCTCTGGCAGGTTTTACGCAGAATTCCACGTTTGCGTTTTCGTTCTGACTTGCTGTCTAAGATGAAATCGCAGACGTGTTAACGTGGTCGTTAACGTGGTCGTTAGTCTCGAACCCCCTCGTATGGTTGTTTAATGCTGGAACCTTTAACAGCATGAGGGAACTCAGTGGTTAAGGCTCTGGGTTACTGAACGGAAGGTCGGGGGTTCAAGACCCGGTATTACCGATTATCCACTCTTGGGCCCTTGAGCAAGGCCCTTAAACCTCCGGGGGCACTGTCTCATGGCAGACCCTGCGTTCTGACCGCAAAAACAGAATTTCACTGTGCTGTAAAAGGACAAGTATAAAAGCACCTTATATATTCCTTTAAACACTAGAAAGCCAATAAGAGATTACATTTTTCTTTAACAGAGATAAAATCCCTTCAGTAATCATGATCAATAGCTTCACTTCCTGCATGCTTTCGATTGGTTGCTGTTTTGTCCTGCATTGAAAACTGTTCCATCTTATAAAGGTAAGTCTCCTGGCTTTTACCCTTTAGTCAGGAAACCTCCAGTAGCATCCAGCAGGAGGAAGAGCTCTTTCTGAGTCTTGGTGCTGTTTCCTGTGTAGAGGTAGTGCTCCAGTGGCACCGGCCTCTTCACTGTACTGATCACGTAGATTGGCCTCTTCTTGATCCGCCTGCCAAAAAAGGGGAAACGGTGACACCATGAGATCCCAATCCATAAGAGAAAACAGGAACGATTCATTAATCTCATTTTGATTTATTCAATAACGTAGCAAAGCTAATCATGAACCATATGGAAGCATATCGGTAGCAAAATTCTGCATTCTGAGCCAAAGGTATGGTGATTTAAATGTCTTTTTAATGCATTTAATGCAGACACATAGAGGTGGATTGGAAATGGCAACCGTAAAAAAATCTATTATATTTTTATTGTCCTTTTTAATCAAAAGTTGCACATATAATAATGGAAAATGTAAATTTCAATACATTTCCATTTTGCATTTTAAATAGAATTTTGCTACCTATAAGCCTCCACAGGATTTTCTATGCGAGGGTTTAAGATCCGATTGCTAAATCCCTCACAAGACGCGCGGTCAGAAAAAAATAAAGCTTTGGTTTATTGAGAAGAAGATGAAGGAGACGTACCCGATCCATTCGCTGAACTCCACCGCGTTGGGCACTGTAGCGCTGAGCAAAATGATGCTGACGTGATCAGGAAGCATGATGAGTACTTCCTCCCAAACAACACCCCTCTGAAACAGGAAAGAAAAGACTCTGCTAGCTGAGATTCTTTGATAGATTAGGAAGAATAAAACATGACAAATCTACTTTAAAAATTCATCTGACCTCTGCGTCGTTGATGTAATGGACCTCGTCGAATATAACCCACTCCAGGTCCCGAATGACCTCGGATCCGTTATACAGCATAGACCTGAGAGAGAGAAAGAAAGAGAGAGAGAGAGAGAGAGAGAGAGAGAGAGAGAAAGAACAGAAAGAGAGAAAGAGAGAGAAAGGCATAATAGTCGCCTCTTATACAACAGAATTGTAATGGATGTTACTCAGTGAATCATGATTGCTTTATTACCTCAGGATTTCAGTGGTCATGATGAGACAGGAGGCCTCGGGGTTCAGCTGAACATCTCCAGTCAAAAGCCCAACGTCACCAAACGTGTTTTTGAAGTCACGGAATTTCTGATTGGATAAAGCTTTAATGGGGGAGGTGTAGATGGTTCTGGCGGAAAAACGATCGTCAAAGAGAACATCGTCAATATCGTTATCATCGGCAGCCTTCTGATTTAACGCTAACGTCGTTTTTTTTTTTTTTTTTTTGGACCTTTTATGTACAGATTCATCATACACACACACACGCACACACATACACACCTGGTCATGTGTTTCTGCGAGAGCGCTATGGCGTACTCAGCCACCACGGTCTTTCCCGCCGAGGTGTGAGCCGCCACAAAGACCGAGTCGTGAGCCTCGAGCCTGAGGATGGCCTGCTTCTGAAACTTGTCCAGCTCAAACGGATACTAAAACACGCACAAATACACACGAGAAAATACATCATTTATTCTATTCCCCTGTGGGGAATAACTAACAGATATGACGATATAGTAACATAATAGCACACTAATAATGTAGTTATATAATGGGTTTAATGTTAACTCCAGTACACAGGTGGTGTTTTAGGGCTTGTAACACAATAAAATCACAATCCATAAATAAGTGCCCTGTGTGTTCCAGAGCAAATTTCTTTACTTATTAGAACAACATACAGTATATACAGGTACCTTAAAAGCAGGATTGGGGATTCGTTTGTAGAAATCGTCACAGGGAGAGGTGATGTCCACGGGCACCGCCCACTTCCTTTCCTTCTTCTCCTCTTGGCTTTTCTGCATTCCTCCATCAGTCCGGCTTGGTGATGAAGTTGGAACGGGAGTAGGAGATGGCAGTGTGTCCTGAAATACAAAAAAAAAAAAACGAGAGAAATTGTGTGTTAAAAAGAGTATCACTGATTCGAATTGAAAGTCAATTCATTGTAAGTGGAAAAACTCCAATAGCCTCATATCAAAGACGGAGTTCTCTTCAATCGGAAGCCGCTCTGTACAGCGGGGGATGGTTTCTCACCAACGGCCTGGGGATTCATGAGATTACGGAGCAACACTTTAAATCTGGTACCTCTCAAGATTTCTTCCTCATACCATCTCAGAGAGTTTTTCCTCACCACAGTCACCACTGGCTCACTCATTAGGAATACAATTATAAGGAACAAACATATACATTCTCTTATAGAGCTGCTTTAAAACAGTGTCCTTTGAACAAGCGCTACACAAACAAAAATGTATTGAACATCACATGCCATCATATATATATATAAATAAATAAATGGATAAAAAAACCCAAAACGAAAACATGAGGACATGCTGTAAAATTCTAATCAGGATGTCACTATTCATTTCCTGTAATTGTTTTATTCCAAATACTGATTTAGTGTTTACCTTAATACCCAGATCTTCAAGGCTGTTAGTTCTGTGGAGTTTGGACTCCTCTTTACTTCCTGAGCCTTTCTCTTTCTCCTCAGGTACAGGTTCGATTATGTCCTCGAATGTAGACAGCAGGGACAGCAGGTTCACGTCTCCTTTTGTGGTTTTGGCCTCTGAATGATTTTGAGAGCAGATACAGAGTAAGGCATCACCAACAGGAGAATAGATTTGTGTGTGTCTGTGTCTGTGTGTGTGTGTGTGTGTGTGTGTGTGTGTGTGTGTGTGTGTGTAAAAAAAAGCTCTGAATTAAACCTTTGTTACTGAAGTTCATGCCGGCTTTCAGCCCCGGAGGCACCGTGAGTAAATCTAAACAAATGAAAATAAATAAATAAATAAATAAATAAAAAATACTAACGAACGCTTATACGGAAGCATTGAATATAAACAGCCATGTTACAAAACTGCAGAATTTTCACCATTCTTAAAGTCGATGTCCTCCTCCAGCTCGGATTTTTTCTCTATCAGCTCTAACGTCAGCTCCTCCATACCACCTGAATGAGGACAAAACAGAGGCTCTGCATTACACTGTTGGTTTATTTGGCTAATGCTTTTCAAGAAAATCAGAAATCTGAAGCCGGGAGTAAAAAAAAGAACGAGACGAGATCTCGAAGACGTGTGCAGGTTTGTGTCTTTATGTCATGAGAGGATGAATCAGAATTAACAGATGTAATAGAATAACTGTGAAAAGAGTGAAAACCCCTAAATGAAGGTTTTTAAGACTATTGAGTGTTTAGGATGATCCGCTGTGGCGACCCTTAATGGTAGAAGTCAAAAGAACAAGAAGAAGAAGACGAACTATGAGTGTTTCTATAGCTTCAATGCAAATAAGTAGGTACATAATAAAAAAAAATAAAAAACATACAAGGATTGGACATTAATGACTGGAAGAACTTTCTGTGGACAAGTACATTTCTGGCTTTAACAAAAGATCTTAGAGTGGAAAAAGGATTCGGGAGTAATCCATGAAAAGTCCAAATTGGGCATATGTTTCTCTAATAGAAGATCTTCTATAAGATGGAGAACAGGAGAGATGATGTTTAGCAGACTGCCTCACCCCCACAGTCAAACATGGAGGTGGAAGCTTAATGGTTTGGGTTTGTTTTTGGAGCAGGGAAATTTGGAGACTCAATCCGGTTAAAATGAACCAACATGGCAACCAATCCATACTTCAACACCATGCAATTCCTGGACTTCGTTACGTTTAAGTTATTCAGAGAGCAAACAGTCATCTGGTTTGTTATCTTACATACAATGACCTGCCCAGACATCGCACCTAAATCCTACTGAATTGCTCGGGGATGAACTGGATCACAATCTCAGAAAGAAATCTCCAACCTTCGGAAAGAGGCGTTTCAGCTGAATGCCAAAAGTGTGCAAAGCTGTTGTTCATGCTAAGGGAGGATTGTTTTTTGGATGGAAATACAGTGTAAAATGTCCCTGAAGGAAAAAAAATGGAAGCACCTGGTAAGAAGGGGTAGTTGGTGTTGCTGCCTCTAAGGCTCTCAGATGGAGGTCCAGGCTGCCGCTGCATCGATAAAGAGTTCTTTGCGGACAAGCCGGTGTACTCCAGTAACACCTGAACCAGAGAGGGAATCATGTCGATAAACAAATAGAAATATGTGGAAACGCGGCTAATATTCCCCGCATTGGCTTTTCGATTAGAAATAAATATAAATACAAAAAATAGAAATGAGAGTAATAATCAGTGGTGTAGAAAGTAATATGTAATTCGTTACTGTATTTTATTGAAGTATTTCCATTTTTGGCAAGACTTGAACTTCACTACATTTCAACATCAAATACTTTTTACTAGCAATCCACTTTTTTTGTATCTACTGATCACCAACATCCAGTTCAGCATGAGTTCAACAGCTCATTTTTTGGGCTCATGATCATTTGAATAAACATCAATCAGCGTTTTGAGTCATTAATATCATTCTATTAATAGATCGTTGTGTTGAGAGTCACATTAGAGTCTTTTCACATGAGTAAAAATGATAAATAGGAACATTATAGTCGTAATAAATCATAGTGCTAATAATAGTAATCAAATCCCATTCTTGTGTGTGTGTGTGTGTGTGTGTGTGTGTGTGTGTGTGTGTGTGTGTTTGTACGTTATATTTAATATACGATTAGACATTTGAGCACCTCGGTGAAATCCTGCAGCAAGCCGGTGGTGGGATCTCTCACTACAGACACACCCGAGTGTAGAGGAGACAACGAACAGTGCAACAACGAGTCCACTTGTCGGTCCCTTTTGGTCAGTCTAAGAGACAAAAGAAAAATAATGGTTTGATCCTAAAGTACATATTACAACTATCTGTGAACAAAAAAGACATCTAATGAATTAAAAAAAAAAAAAAAAAAAACACTGTAAAGTGGACTCGGACTTGGTTGCCAGGTGCTTTTTTTTTCAAGTGGATCCGAATCATGCATGTTTTTCTAAGAGCATAATCATGGCTTTCATACTTAAGAAATTTCTGGAAGGCGTCTGTTGTGTCGTGTATGGGCATCCACGCAGGATCGTGAAGGAAACGTTTCTCCACCTCCGTCTTCAGGTCCACGGCGAAAGGAGGAAGCCCGTGAGGAAGCTACAAGAAAAAAATAAAACATTCAAACAAGGAACTGTCAATCATTGGTTCTGTTTTTGGCCTGTTATACCAATATTTTTTTGCACATCTAATACCACCATCATATCATTATACAATATATTTTCTCATATCTTCTCTTACCACTCCCCCCCCCCCCTCATATTCTTATATATTTCATAACAAATAAAATGATTGAATAGATAGAATGGATCCAAGATGGCGCCGCGAATGGCAGCCCCGGCACGACTCTTTCTGGCACATTCTTTCTTTTTGTTTACTGTCTGTGTGTATGGATACCCCACTCGTACTGTCTATATTGTCTCACAAAGTCTGTGTTTGTCTTGTCTGTTTTGTCTTTTTGCTTCATTTATTCTCACTGTATGAGATTAATGTCTCTGATGCAGCGCTCTGTTATTCTTCGTTTCTGTTTAATATTGATGGTTTCTAGTGGCGTGGGATCATAATGATGCCATTTAGAGTTGGATTGATTCAGACTAGAGACCTGCACTCACAAAATTTGATGGGTAAATTCAAGTGCGGGCGGTAAAATACTTGTGTGTGCGAGTTGCGGGGGAATAAAATTATGTTTGGGACTCCTGCAAAATGGTCTTAAAAATATTCAAATAATAATTAATTGCTAAAAACAAATAAACTTATGTATCTACGTCACAAAAGCAACGAGAGAAACTTAAATTAAATAAAACGATTTTCCGTTTCCTTTTCGTTCATATTCAAAAGGGAAGCAAGTAAAACTAAAAAAGCAGAGCAGCAGGAAGAAGCAGTTACCCGTAAGCTTTTGCGGGTGGAAGCGTGACAAAATTTCAATATTGCAGGAGGGACAAAATATATCTTTATTTGAAAAATCCGTCCCATGCATTGCTTTAATTCAGACACCACTGAAGGCCCAGGTGTGAAATGTACGGCCTGTTACTGGATGCCTCAAATAAATACATTGGGATGTTCTGTTATTAAATAAACATTAATAATAATAATAATGCAAAACTGAACCTCAGTCGGTGGAAACCTCACTCATTTCATCACTGATCTATTTTGTATTCTGTCTGTACAAGTGGCATCCAGCAAACAGTCGTCTGGAGTGTTTTTTTTTTCTTAATAATAGAAGATGTTATCAGACTGCCTCATATCCACAGTTAAACATGGAGGTGGAAGCTTCATGGTTTGGGGTTGTTTTGGATCAGGGAAGATCAGAGACTTATTCCGGGTGAAAGGAAGCAACATGGCAACCGTTCAAGACTTCAACTTACACCATGCAATTTCGAACGGAGCGCAGCTACATGGGACAACAAGACAATGAGCCGAGGTGGACGTCCGAGTTATTGTGTAAGTGTTATTTAGAGAGCAAACAGTCGGCTGGAGTGGAATGACCTGCCCAGTCACCGCAACTACATCCCATTGAACTGCTCTGGGATGAACTGGATCACAGAAAGTGTTTAAAGCTGTAAAGGGAGGATTTTACAATGAAAATAAAGTGTAACATTTGTACATTTATCCTCATGAAGTTAAAAGGCATCAGGGCTCTGATGTGTGTGTGGTGTGTGTGTGTGTGTGTTCTCACCGTGCTCTGTGGTGGGAACGGTTTGTGACTGGGTGATGGATGTGTGAGGAGTTCAAACCTCCCTGAACAGCCCATCTCCAGCAGGGCCAGGGGCAGATCATCAGGGCCAGGGGCTGGCAAATCTACACACACACACACACACACACACACACATTATTGATTTCTTATAAGAAAATAAAAGCATGCTGCATTATAAAGCCTCGCTAAATCTGTTTAAATTTCAAAACAAAACACAATCTACACCATTCACAAACTCATGCTAGCCATTAGCCATGTCAGCTGAACCATGTACCGTATCCCATATTACTCCATCACACTGATGCAGTGCACTACATAGGGCGCTCGGTCCAATTCACTCACATCCTCCCTAGTGCACATACACAGGAAACCGGAGTCCGATTGGGATTCGACCGGCTAGCTGTCATTTTAGCCGTTTTTAAATGAACAACGTCGCTTTATAAAATTAATTATAAATAACGTTAAACTATCGATAACATGCAGAACACATTAAATAATATTTTTCTCTGAGAACTCACCTAACTTCTCCATCACCAAACTGCTGATCTTTTACCTCTGCCACTGTAGTTGCAGAAAACAGAAAACTCGGAAACCGGAAGTGACGCACGGGAAATTCGTAGGCTTTCGTTT
>JAAIIK010000100.1:647992-661182 GCA_014706435.1 Silurus glanis
TATAATATAATATAATATAATATAATATAATATAATATAATATAATAATATAGATTCCTGGGAAACCTTTTCTCATCCCAATACAAAAGACAACAAATGACGTCATAACTGCTCGTCGTATGACGTTCAAAAAGTGCGCGCCTCAAATACTGTATCCAGGAGAAATTAACGAAGGAGAAAGTAACGAAGCTTTCTTTTATTTATTTTTATTTGTTTATTAATTGTTTTGCAGTGAAATGCTTGTAAAAGTTTAAAATGAATTCAAAGTAAAAATTCGAACAATATTTCTGAATGTAGCACTAAATGTGTTGTGTTTATTATCTTGCTAACATCCTGAAAGCACTTGGAGTTTAGCAGTTAGCACAGTGTGATACCTGCAGCTCAGGTTAGTTTGTTGTGAAGGTTATAAATAACGAATATTCTTTAATATTTTGTTCGCTTCTGCAGTCTGACTGGAACATGGCGCTGTTTCCAAACTCACTGACGGAGGACGAGGAAACTCTGCAGAAGAAATACGCGAAATTGAAGAAAAAGGTGGAAACGCGTTGTAATGCTCAGCATGTGATGTGTGAATGTGCAACATTTTCATGAATTACACAGAAACTGTTCAGTTGTTGCATTTATACACAGTGTTATTGCGTTTGTGCTTCGAATGGAAGAAGATTCTTCTTCTTCTTCTTTTTCTTTCGGCTGCTCCCATTAGGGGTCGCCACAGCGGATCATCCGTCTCCATACCACCCTGTCCTCTACATCTGCCTCTTTTACACCAACTACCTGCATGTCTTCTCTCACCACATCCATGAACCTCCTTCTTGGTCTTCCTCTTTTCCTCCTACCTGGTGGCTCCATCCTCAGCATTCTCCTACCAATATACCCCATGTCCCTCCTCTGCACATGTCCAAACCATCTCAATCTCGCCTCCCTCACCTTGTCACCAAAACGTCCAACATGCGCTGTCCCTCTAATAAACTCATTTCTAATCTTGTCCATCCTCGTCACTCCCAACGAAAACCTTAACATCTTCAGCTCTGCTACCTCCAGCTCTGCCTCCTGCCTTCTACTCAATGCCACTGTCTCTAAACCATACAACATCGCAGGTCTCACCACAGTCCTATAAACTTTTCCTTTCATTCTTGCAGATACTCTACTATCACAAATCACTCCTGTCACTCTTCTCCACCCACTCCACCCTGCCTGCACTCTTTTCTTTACTTCTCTAACACACTCTCCATTACTTTGCACTGTTGACCCCAGGTACCTGAACTCCTTCACCTTCTCCACCTCTTCTCCCTGCAACCGCACCACTCCACTTCCCTCACTCTCATTCACACACATGTACTCTGTCTTACTCCTACTGACTTTCATTCCCCTTCTCTCCAGCGTGTACCTCCACCTCTCCAGGCTCTTCTCAACCTGCTCACTACTCTCACCACAAATCACAATATCATCCGCAAACATCATAGTCCAGGGAGACTCCTGTCTGACCTCGTCCGTCAACCTGTCCATCACCACTGCAAACAGGAAAGGGCTCAGGGCCGATCCTTGATGCAGTCCAACCTTCACCTTGAACCAGTCTGTCGTTCCTACTGCACACTTCACTGCTGTCACACTGTCCTCATACATGTCCTGCACCACCCTCACATACTTCTCTGACACACCTGACTTCCTCATACAATACCACAACTCCTTTCTTGGCACCCTGTCGTACGCTTTCACTAAATCCACAAATACACAATGCAGCTCCTTCTGTCCTTCTCTATACTTCTCCATCAACGTTCTCAAAGCAAATAAGGCATCTGTGGTGCTCTTCCTCGGCATGAAACCATACTGTTGCTCACAGATGGTCACCTCTTCTCTCAGCCTGGCTTCCACTACTCTTTCCCATAACTTCATGGTGTGACTGATCAACTTAATTCCCCTGTAGTTACTGCAGGTCTGCACATCTCCCTTATTCTTAAAGATCGGTACCAGCACACTCCTTCTCCATTCCTCACGCATCCTCCCACCTTCCAAAATCCTGTTAAACAATCTGGTTAAAAACTCCACTGCCATCTCTCCTAAACATCTCCATGCTTCTACCGGTATGTCATCTGGTCCAACCGACTTTCCACTCTTCATCCTCTTAATCGCTGCTCTCACTTCCTCCTTACTAATCCTATCCACTTTCTGCTTTACCAACTCCACATCATCCAACCTTCTCTCTCTCTCATTTTCCTCGTTCATCAGCTGCTCAAAATACTCCCTCCATCTTCTCAACACACTCTCCTCACTAGTCAACACATTTCCATCTCCATCCTTTATTGCTCTAACTTGCAACACATCCTTCCCAGCTCGATCTCTCTGCCTGGCCAATCGGTACAAATCCTTTTCTCCTTCCTTAGTGTTCAACCTCTCATACAGCTCCTCGTATGCCTTTTCCTTGGCTTTCGCCACATCCCTCTTTACCTGCTGCCGCATCTCCTTGTACTCCTGCCTACTTTTCTCATCACCCTGTCGATCCCACTTCTGTTTTGTTAACCTCTTTCCCCTTATGCTCTCCTGCACTTCCACATTCCACCACCACGTCTCTTTCTCTTCCTTTCTATTTCCAGATGTCATACCAAGTATCTTTCTAGCTGCCTCCCTCATCACTCCTGCAGTAGTTTCCCAATCATCCAGCACCTTTTCACCCCCACAAAGCCCCTGTCTGACCTCTTCCCTGAACCTCACACTACAGTCTTCCTCCTTCAGTTTCCACCATCTTATTCTTCTTTCAGTCCTTACTCTCCTCCTCTTCTTCTTCGCCTCCAAAACCATCCTACAGACCACCATCCGATGCTGTCTAGCTACACTGTCCCCTGCCAACACCTTACAGTCTCCAATCTCCTTCAGGTTGCATCTCCTACATAGAACATAGTCCACCTGTGTGCACCTTCCTCCACTCTTATAGGTCACCCTATGATCCTCCTTCTTCCTAAAATACGTATTCACCACTGCCATTTCAATCCTTTTAGCAAAATCTACCACCATCTGCCCTTCCACATTTCTCTCCTTTAGGCCATACCTACCCGGAAGAAGATTAATACAAAAAAATTCCATATATTTTTTTCTTCTTCCGGCTTCTCCCATTAGGGGGCGCCACAGCGGATCCATATATGTGACGTAATCCTATGGAAATTTATATATACTGTATAGGGGTGGTTGCTTTTGTTGTTAAAGCATTGGACTTAGATCTAAAGGTTGTGAGTTCAAATCCCAGCCACACCAAGCAGCCACCCCTGGGCCCCTGAGCAAGGCCCTTAACCCCCATAGCTGCTCAGTTGCATGAATGAGATAAACGTAAGAGGGGCATCTGCCAAATGACGTCAATGTATTCAAATTAACCTGCATTTACACAGAAACAAACCTGAGGGATTATATGACTATAATTCTGCTTCGACTAATTGGGTTTTAATGTTAAACGTTAATTAAATGTGTAATATTTGTATTAAAAACGATTTAATTGTGCATGCGTTAACAAATTAGTAGCAGTTCCATTTATATTAGTTTACCGAATTATCATTATCATATAACAGTTCGTTTTTATTTCTATTTTTGTATTTGTAAACTTGACTATTGTGCACCGCAAGTCAGGTTTTCTCATCTATCGATCTGTCCGTCTGTCTGTCAGTGTCCATCCATTCATTCATACATTTACCCATCCCTACAACAGTAAATCCATCCATCCATCCATGCATCGCTCAACCCAAAACTGATATTTGCTACAGTTACATGTAATTACATCCTCCTAAAACCGAGGGGAAAAAATTGTCTTCTTTGTTTTGTGTGTGATTTCTTGCGTATTGTAGTAATGTAAATAATGTAGTATGTTTTTTTCTTGGATTATTATAGCTCAGGATCAGAGCTGGATATTCAAATAGTTTTGACAAGCCGAAAAAACGAGGGGGAAAAAAAAAAAATCTGTAGCACTGTTCTACCATGTTGTTTTTATTTCTCATGGCAGAAAAAAGCCCTGCTGGCACTGAAGAAGCAGAGCTCCAGCAGTCAGACGAGCCAGGCCGGCCTGAAACGCAGTGAGTCACAGCTTCATTCCTGGCTGTCGCACCAATCTGAGTGTGAATCCGTACAAAAGTCGTAGACGGAACGAGTTAATTCCAGTTCATGACTCGATTTATTTGTGATTAATGTCGTGAGAAAAGGAGTGTAATATTCGGTGGTACTCTGTCCTCTAAGCCTTGTCAGATCAGCCTGTGGTGGACACCGCTACGGCCACGGAGCAGGCCAAGATGCTCATCAAATCGGGCGCCATCAGCGCCATCAAATCCGAGAACAAGAACTCTGGATTCAAGCGATCTCGAACACTCGAGGGAAAATTAAAGGTAAGAAACCAACATGCTTGTTGAAGAGTCGTCGCTTTCCTGGTTTGCATGAAATTTCATCTGGATCAGGGTTTCCACAGAGTCTTAAAAAGTCGAAAATAAAGAATATATTTTAGGTCTTAGAAATGTCTATAATTCGCTGTATTACGACTACAGATGTGACCAACGAGCAACAGCCAATCAGCTTCCTGTTATCATGTAGCACAGATGCCAAACGGATTTTATTTTTCAACTATGTGGAAGTGAAAGATTATACTTTGTAATAAAAAAAAAAGAAGAAGAAGAATTTAGGGCTCGTTTAAGTCCAGTCGCTAACCGCGTATTCATTTTGTAATATCAGGATCCAGAGAAAGGACCAGTTCCAGCGTTCCTGCCCTTTCAGAGAAGCGTCTCTACAGACGAGGAGCTTTCTGAGGTGAAGCCGATTTTTACGATTTCATTAGTAGCAGTTTTATCATTCTGTCAAAAAAATGTAAACGGATCGACTGTTTTCATTTTATAGTTGAACAAAAGAACCCACAGGAAGGCTCTGTATGACAGGTGAGCTGATATGGCATCACTGTATGGAAGTAGTTTGGACACTTTGTGATACTAAGCGTCGTCTCACCTTCCCGCTGCAGCTTCGTCGGGCCGTCCGACCGCCCGCGTGAAGTGGACGAAGGCGGAGCGGAGCCCGCCCGGGATTTGGAGCGAGAGCGGGACAGAGATCTGGAAAGAGATCGAGAGCGAGACAGAGAGCGAGATCGCGGCCGAGACCGAGACCGAGAACGAGAACGAGAGCGGAATAGGGACAGGAGTCGAGACAGAGACAGAGAGCGGGACAGGGAACGAGAGAGAGAACGGGATCGAGACCGGGACAGAGACGGAGCCTTCCGACGTACATCCCATAATAATGAAGAACACCATAATGTTTTTTTTTTTGTAATTGCCGGAACAAATGCATCAATAATTGTGCACGTGTGCAGGTACCGACTCGTACCCGGAGCGGCGAGGCATGCGGAAAGGAAACACGGTGTACGTTTACGGTGCAGGCATGGTGGAGGAGAGTCTGCGTACGGCGTTCTCTCAGCACGGCACCATCATCGACCTGTCCATGGACTCGCCACGCAAGTATGACCGAGATCTTTCATCTCTGTGACTATGAAGGAAAACAACATCGATCAGTAATACGATTGTGACACGCTGCAGGGCTCTGTTTTTACATTCCTATTACTGAACATACACCAGTCAGGCGTAGGGATGCAAAGGGGGCGCGGAAAAGTTCCGGAAACTTTCATCAATCACATGCACACAGCAACACTGACTGCAGGGTTACTGAGGCCACGCCCCCCCTACACGCACTGAGCATTTCCTCCATAACACAACACACACAATCCTCGTGCGTCGTGAGCCACTGTGCGACAACATAAAGAAGTCAGGTAAATGTCATTATTTAAAATCTGTATATTTATATACGTTCCCCCAAAATTTCTAATTCATACCTATAAATTCCTGTTAAGTTTCCCAAATTCATCAGATGAAGTTTCCAGAACTTTTCCACTCCTTTGCATCCCTACGCCTGATGTATGTTCAGTAATAGGAATGTAAAAACAGAGCCCTGCAGCATGGCACAGATTTCGTCTGGTATGCAAAGACAATATTAAATGTCCTCTTCTTATTAATATCATTATTATGGGGACGTGGTAGCTCAGGGGGAAAAGGTGACGGGGTCCTGATCGGAAGGTCGGGGGTTCAAGCCCCTTATTTTGAGTTCCTGAAATGTACATTTTTTCCTCTCTGAAAACGGTATTCTTTCTAAAAAAAAAAAAGTCCCGTTTTCATGAAATTAGGATCATATCCAGGCAACAACAACAAAGACACGTTTCTCATATATACGAGTTTCGAACCTGAGCGCAAAGTCTCTAAACAGGAAGCAATTTAGTAATCGAACCTGGCGCATACATTTAGCAACATGACCCCGATGTTAACAAGTTCATTTGGTGTGTATCGCATTCAATTATTAAAAGAATGTTATTTATCCTGTGTATGACCTCGGTATGAACGGCTTTTTTTTTGTTGTTGTTGTTGTTGTTCCTCTCCCAGCTGCGCGTTTGTCACTTTTGAGAAGATGGAGTCGGCCGATCAGGCAGTCGTAGAGGTCAGCGCCGAATCCCAGTACTTACTGACATTTTTACGAACACTCTGTACCAGATGCTAATACGCTTCCTCTGATTTTAGCTGAATAACAGCACAGTGGGAGATGTCACTATCAAAGTCAGCATCGCTAGGAAGCAGCCCATGCTGGACGCCGCTACGGGGAAGTCGGTGTGGGGGTCTCTGGGTGAGTGACACCGGCGTGACACATTCTTATATCCAACCTTGTTTTGTTTGTTACACTGAGAGACGGAGTGAAGCAAAAAAAAAAAAAAAAAAAAACCCAAACCATCCACCAGGGGGCGGAGCTATCTTAGACCACGCCCACCAATGTAGAAAAATGTTATGATTCAAGCAAGAACTTTAGTTTTCCTTTAAAACAAAGGTGAGGAAAATATTTACATGAAGTATTGTTAATAGCTATCAGTATACTTTTGTGTGTTTTTGTGATACAGGTCTTAAATTTCCTGTCTTGATTTTGTGAAACCTGTAGAAATCTTTTTTTTTTTTTTTTTTTGCAGCCGTACAGAACAGCGCCAAGGGCTCGTACAGGGACAAGCGGAATCAAGTGGTCTACAGTGAAGAATACTTCTGAGCATTTCGCTCTCACTTCGATCGGTTTTATGATTAGTCCGTGTTTTTTTTTTCTTTTTGACACGAATCATAAAGTTGTGAAATTGCTGAGTGTGCAGAACACGTGTTTAAAGTGCATACAGTGGTCAGCTGTATTGTTTTTTGGCTAAATAAACACGGAGGCTGCGTACGAGTCGGGAATTAAAAGGCCGAGCTGTTAGAGGAAATCACCAGGGATGAGGAAGTTCGTTTACCTTTCAGACTACATCCTGAAGCATGTCTTCTTACACCCATTCGAGAAAACCCCCCCAGATCTATTTGATGTTGTAAAACGTCGGGATTGTTTTGCTGATTACTCTGTTTTCCCAAAATAAAAATGAAAGTTTATATTACTAAGAATCGACCTTCTTTTAAAAAAAAAAAAAAACTCAAGGTTTAGCACTCGTTCTGACTGACACTGGAGACTCATTCCAGAAAAAGAAAAAGCTAATTGGACGGCTCCTCTTAGAGAGAAAAAAAAGTCACCAGTCTTGAAAAATAAGCAGGTCTAAAAACCCCAGTGTTAATAATATCGACAGGGTTCCTACGCATTTTGAAAAAGTGTGTAATTTAATTTGTGCGATTTCCAGTATTGACATTTTTTTCCTTACATTTGCCTTATTCGGTTTTCTAAAAATATATAATAATTTGTAAAAAAAAAAAAATATATATATACATTTTATAAAACAAAGGCTTATACGCTACACAAATCCGGATCGTATCCGAAAACGTTCCCGCGTTCGCACTTCCCCAAAGAGCAAAAAGCGTAAGACCTGCGTCGTTTTCGCCTGCCGTTTTGACTTTCCGGCTCTTTGAAACGTCGCAGCAACGACTAAAAATGCTACCATCTCAAAGTTTACCGTCTCAGTGTGGATTGAATCTGGAGAGAAAAATATGCATTTTCAAACATTTACATGACATTTATGGCACTCAGCAGACGCCCGTGTCCAGAGCGACGGACATTAGCGCTTCGAGTATCACAGAATAAATACACTGGTACGCTAGATTACAAACTTAAGTAAATCAGTCAGGATTTTATTTTTAAACACAGCAAACCTGGAAGGTGTTTCAGGAAGAAGTTGGTCTTCACCCGTCTACATAGATCTACATAGCTGTGATTGGTTACAGCGCCCCCTATCGTGCGACTCGTTATGAAAACCATAAAAATTTCTGACTCTGACATACATCAGAGAATGTCACGTAACGTATGTTGTAGTTGTAATTTATGTTTATTTAAGATGTTAAAAAATCTTCAGGGAAGTCTGCATCATCGCCGTATCGACTCCCTGGATCTCTGTTCTAGAAATTCAACCAATCGGAATCAAGAACACAAGCACTCTGTGATGATATAAAAAAAAAAAAAAAAGAAGAAGAAAAATTCTGGAATGTTTTTACGATAAAAGAAGGAGAAAGAAATCCGTTAAAGCCCGTTTTCTTTTAATTGATTGTACACGACAACATACCGTAGTTAAAGACACAACATGAAACGTTACACTCGATTACAACGTTACTTTGCTAACTAGTTTATTCGACTAGTCACAGGCTATTTACTTGATTACACATACAGACAAATTTGTTTTTTTTTTTTTTATTCTCCGCAACGCAGTTCCGTCAGCACAGTGTTCAGATGCTAATTTATTAATGAGGCACGGACAACGGATGTCTTCGGGTCTCAAGAACCAAGGCCTCGTTATCGAAACGAAACGGGACGTTGGCTAGTGAGCCGTCGACGTAACTAATCAGACTATTCGGATTTAAGGCCAGGCTCTGACTTCGGGCTCCTCGTGTCTCTGGATGTGTCGAACACAAATGACCCGAGCTCTGGAGCCGTATGTAATGAATAATAAGATTTTTTTAAAAGCAGTTTTCCAACGATTTCGCATCAAAACCTGGGCTTTGAGCTTACATTTGTAAAACGGACTGAGGAAATACTGAGGGAATACTGAGTGTGCATCTGGTGATATACAAATTTCTATTGGATATTTAACTGCTATATAGACCCTATTACATGTAGTGAGAATATGGATAAGTAAGAAAGATAAATAATACTAAAATAAAATACGGAAAAATACACACAAATGCTTTAGTTGAATGTCTTTCTCTATTTTTTTCCCCACAAATCGTCTTTTTTTAAATTTTTTTCATATCCAGCCTAAAAAATGAGGCCTGATGTTCCTCCTATATGTGGAGATATAAAGTTTAAAGTAAACTTTATAAACGTGATTTGCTGTGGCAAACTAGTTATAATACTGAGTAATTAATTTCTTTTTTTGTGCTCAAACACAAAAAACAGCAGTCACTATAATATAGTTTGTAGTGAGACAGACTCGATCCAGAGGTTTCAACCAGAATAAAATAAAGGTTGAAGGACCCGGGACTCGTTCGTTCAATGCACCTGTTAGTTCTAGTGTATAAAAAAAGGACACTATATAATGAAATGGAAAATGAAAACCTCTGATATACGTTTCCTCTCCTCAATGCGAGCTGCCCGAGTTCGAGCAGACGGCGTCGTCAGACTCTGGCCCTAACTCCTCACCCTCAAACTGTCCCCTATACACATCTGCAATGCTACGTTTGATTTCTGCTGAAATCCTCTTAAACTCCTCCTCCTATAGCCGGTTCCTCGCAATCCCTCTGGATCTCCAGGTAGTTCTGGGCGGTGGTCTTGCCGTGCTGCTCCTTCAGGTGGCGCCGGAGAGCGGGTTTGTGTGCGAAGCAGATGCGGCAGAAGGCGCAGACGTGGGGCCGCTGTCCGCTGTGCATGTTCATGTGGTCGGAGAGCGTGGACTTTTGCGTGAAGGTCTTGTGGCACAGCGGGCAGCTGTGGAGCTTGGCCGAGCGGTGGACGGCCATGTGGCGGTTCAGGTTGCTCGTCTGGCTGAAGTGTTTGCCGCAGCACGGGCACACGTACAGCAAGTGGGTGGAGCGCGAGTGCACGGCTAAATCGTCGACAGAAGAAAACGCCAGGCCGCACTGCTCGCACGCCACGGAGCCCGTCACGCACGACGTGGAGCCCACCACCGCCACGGAGTCCTCGCCTCCGTCCTCTCCGTTAGTGGCCAAAGATACGACTCCTACGTTGTCCTCGGGGCTGGCGCCGTCCATTATAAAGTGGCCGCTGTCCGAACCCGCCGTGTCTTCTTGGCATTCCGAAGGCTGGTAATCCACCCGCATCGGACCCTCCCCGAGAGCCAAGTAGTCTTGTCCGATCCCTGCCCCGAAACTCCCCATGATCTCTTCGGAGGTGGGGAAGCGCCAAGCCTGCTGGAAATTCCCCAAAGGCCTGCGTTCGCGGTAAGTGTAGCGCTTCCTGTGCTTGAAGCCCCGCCCACGGCTGCCCCTAGGCTCCCCGAATCTCCGCCTCCAGATACGTACTCCACCTCTCGGGCTGCTGCCTGGCACCCCGACCTCGTCCCTGCCCAGATCCTCCGCGTGGACATGCGAGACCTGGCTTACGGCTAACATGTCCGCTCCGTCTCCGACGTCCTCGTGGACCCCTGGGTTGTCCTGTGCGCCGTGGTGGTGCTCGTCCCTGATCCGAACGTCGAACATGAAGTCGTTCTTGCTCTCTTCGTCCTCGATGACTCCGGAGTGCTCCGAGGTTCGAAGCTGCAACAATCACGCGTTAGTCAAATATCTGCAAAGACTCTGAAGGGAAAGTGTGAATTTAAAGCGGAATGATTGTCTTCTAGGTCTTGGGCCTGGGCTTGAACGGATATTTACCCGCGGCACGGACAAATCCACCCCGTCTTTGTGCTGAACGCCGGCATGTTCGACTCCGGAGACCTGCGGCTCCCCCTCCGAGCTGTGAGGCTGCAGCGACGAGGCGCGTTCAGCAGCAGGCGACATATCGTCCAGAGAACGCGTGCTTCCGCTGACAATCGCCGCTATAACCTGGGACTCTTCTGTTTTTACAGACTGAAGGGACAGACAGAATCTCCAAATTAATCCAACACAAAGACAAAAAATATAAATAATCAGAACGTGCTGGATTGAATCGGACTCACCCCAGAACTGCTCTTCGACTGCAGGTACTGACTCAGGGCCACTCGGCACTTCTCCACTACGTGCTCCATCTGGAGGTAGCTGGCGGCCGTTAGGTAATTTACGATCTCTTTGGCACTGAACTGCAGGATACCCGTGTAGCAGGACTGCAGCAGCTCGCGGATCACGGTGGAGCTGTGAAGCACTGACACGTGCTGCAGAAAAACTCATTCCATTACTCCTAATTCGATCAGAAGTACCCAAATTTCATTCTACCACATCCAAAAATTGTCTCCAGAACAATATACATACGGCTGGAAAAGTCTGGTGCCCAAAGTCCACTAAAGACATTATGTGATTTGATTAGATATTAAAAACTCAAAACATTCTCCATTGTCTCATGGATTATTCTAGTGGGCGAGGGTGGTGGTGGGCAAATCGAGTCCAGGTGAGAACACCAGATCCTACTGTAAAACTAGGGGAGGAAAAAAGGGGGCGGAGTTTCCAGAGGGTCAGTTAATATTGGTTCATGTCAGTCAATCCAGTTTCAAATATTAAACCATCTCATCTCTCATTACTTCTGAGAGGAAGGACTTGTCCTTTTTGGTGTTTTTTTTATTTTGAAGGATAATTAATACCTGCATCATTTCGGAGCTCAGCGTTTAACCATAAATATCAGATGAAATCTGTTTTGCAGGATTTTTTTCTTGTTCATGGACTGGAGAAAAGCCAACAGTTCACCCTCTCATGATTACCGGTTCAGTGACACGTTCAAATGAAGACTCGCAGTCTTTACCTGCAGCTCCGCAGAAGGGTTCAGTAAAAACTGGTCCCTGAGGAAGGCCGAGCCGGCAGCCAGCACCACTTTGTGACCCCGGAACATCTGCTTGCCCCCGGCCATGATGGTGATGTCGCAGAAGTGCCGATGCTCCCGCAGAAAGTTCATATTCCTCAGCGCGGCGTCGCTGTGGCCAGGCAGCCGGAAACACACCACGTCCATCTGAATCTGTACGTGGAGGGAGACGGAATTTTTTTACTTGCACTAAAGACCTGTGAAGGGACCTGTGCATGCCTCAGCATTACATACACATGCCGCATATGTTTAGTTAATCTGACGCATCGGTTGTTCAAAATGCCCAAGAAAACAGTTTTGCATCAACAACAAAGCTGATGGTGTCCAAAAGACTTGTGCACAGAACCATATATTATACGAGGTGGTAGAAAAAGTTTTGAGTGTAGTTTTGTAAACACACCAACAGGTGGCAGCACAACTCTGCACGCACGGTCACAGGGAGCACCGACCTTCAGAAGTTCATAAGTGCGCCAAAAGACATCTGGTGCTGTGTAGTTTGGGAGCCGTGCAACTGGTGCTATTCTGACCACGTGCGTTACCACGTCATCATAGACAGCAATTTAGAACAAAAAACAAACGTGAAATTCTGCATGAAACTGGGCAAATCTGCTACAGAGACGTTTGACGTGATTCTGCAAGTTAACGGGGATGTTGCAACGAGTCGTTCGATGAGAAATCAGGAATATCTTTAACGAGCTCAACAATCCACAATGTTGCTGCCATTGCCGGTGTGTCTGCCAGACCGTCAATACAGAGTTCTACTGCCAGGTTTGAAGGCCTCTGAGGCAGGACATTTTGCGAAAGAGTTCACGTTTATTTCTATAGCGCTTTTCACGATGGACATTGTCTCAAAAGCAGCTTTACAGAACTTAAGAGTTAAAGTAAATGACGTGTGTTTATCCCTGATGAGCAGCCTGGGGGGTGTCTGTGACCAGGAAAAGCTCCCTTAGATGAATGATGGGAGAAACCTAGAGAGGAACCAGACTCAAAAGGGGAATCCATCCTTATTTGGGTGATAATGAGACAAAACTAGATCAGAGCTAGTCTCATATATATAACCGATCTATAATGGAACTGTAATAAATAGACATTATGTATTTAACCAGTTAAGGATGGGTTTAATTTAGAGTTTGGTTCCTCTCAAGGTTTCATTTTTTTTACAATCTCATCTGTTTGTCCACATTTGTCTGTTTCTATCTATCTATCTATCTATCTATCTATCTATCTATCTATCTATCTATCTATCTATC
>JAAIIK010000100.1:669028-681206 GCA_014706435.1 Silurus glanis
ATATATATATATATATATATATATATATATATATATATATATATATACACTATACCATGAACAATGAACACTTCTTTACTTCTCTCACCTGAAGCTGGCTCTGCAGGGAACGCCTGGCCAAAAGGCTCTGAATCACATTGGTACGATCCAGGCAGTCCATGCAGTTACTGCGGAACGTACCGCTCTGCTCCAACACCACCTTCTTGTCCGAGTTCAGCATGAAGTAGCTGAAGAGACCGAGGGAACGTTAAACAGGCTGAAAAGCTAGGGGTTAAAAGTGCTTCCTTGGTGGCGCGATGCCAAGAAACGTAAAGAAACGAGATACCCGAATTCATCCTGCATCTCGGCCGCAGCGTCTACCAGGATCTGCAGGCGGTGCCATCTCATCTTACTGCACTCCTTATGGAAATCGAAGGCAATGTACCTTGAGGGATGAAAGTTAATTGAACGGAAGCAGAGTCATGCAAAAGCCACAATTCAGAAACGCCGGGGAAAAAAGCAAGAGAAAGAAAAATTATTTTACTTGATGCTCCCATTATCCATGTTGTTTGCCAGTTTGGCAAACGCCTGCTCAAGTGGCAACTCTGAACCCTTCTGATTGACCTGCACAATAATAATAATAATAATAATAATAATAATAATAATAATAAATAACAACAACAACAACAATAATAATAATAGTAATAATAATCATTATTATTATTGAAATTTTAAAGCACAACTGTTTGGGATATATAAAGAATATCTCAAATATTTACCAAATTCAGAATCACTTGCTTCCCATAAATGAGGACCTGGGAGTCAAAATGCCTCTGGAATCCATCGAGCTACAAGAAAACACACAAAATATTTGTGACAAAGTGTTTCCTTATGGAAGTCCCGAGAGGCCATGTTTTATAACATTTAGTTCTTTCTATTTTTCTTGTGATCACGACTTCATTTTCTCGTTATCGTGACATAAACATTGTTTTCTCGTGATCAGTACTTAATTGTTCTGTGTATTTGGCATAACAGCATGTTCTAGAGGCAGCATCATGGATAATAACCATAACCATGGACGAGCGCCAGCGCTGAGAGCCGATGTCGAGATCATGAGAAAATTAAACTGTGATCATGAGGAAAACAAGAAAGAAAGAAATATTAGAATGCATGGGGTTTTAAGACTTCCGGATCTCTTCATAAATAACAGATTTCATGCGGCATAAGTAAATTTCCCTCCAGCAGATGGCGCTGTAGACCTGAGCTACAGATATCAAGCTGATCAACACTGATAGATCACTGTTTTGTGTCACGGCCTTTTAGACGATTATGCAAAGCATGCACTTGAGTTAAAAGTAGAGATACAGTAGGTAAAATATGACTCCAGTAACAGTAAAAATGCTCCATTTAAACTTTCACTTGAGTAAAAGTCTGACTGATTTTGTAAAATGCAGTCGAGTAAAAAGTAAAAGTCTCCCCGAACGCAAATACTTGAGTAAAAGTACAAATATGAGGAAAAAGCTACTTAAGTACAGAATTACGTTTACTTCTTTACTGTCCATCACTGGAAACACACAATCTCTATGTACCTTAAGGGATACAAGTGAATCGATACAGAGTACCGAGTTCTTCCAGAAAATACACTCCAGAACCGGCAGGAGAAATGGCGGCGAGAAAGCGAGAGACAGTTGCCTCCAACTTACTTGATGTTCCCATTTTCCCTGTTATTCACCAGTTTGGCAAACACCTGCTCAAGCTGCAACTCTGAACTCTTCTTATTATGGTATCTGGCTGCATTTTATTTATCCATTTGGATATGAGAAACTTTTTATAGGAAAAAAGTGGATGTAGTATTTGAAAAAACCACACTTGAACATTTAAGGAGAAGCATGTGAGAACTTCTCACTCACCGTAAAGTCAATTGAGTCAATAGTATAAATAAATAACTATAAATCCATAGAGGTCTTACGTGATGGCTGGTGCTGCTGATCTGCGGCTTGGGCTTGTACTTCAGGTTGGGTCTCTGGGACCAGTAGAAAGGCATGGAGCCTCGTGTCTGTTACAGGAAATGGTGAACGAGTAAAAAAGAAGTAGAGAATTAACACACACACACACTCCACACACACCATTTTGTCCACTCGTAGTTACACATTTTCTGGACACTTTGTATTCTGACCATTAAAATGCACAGCGAAAAAATTACATTTAATTAGTTTACAAATTATATTATGTGGGCAAAAGTATCGGGACACCAGATTTTTCCAGCCATATTTGGCCCTTCTTCCAATTTTTACCACAAAGTTGGAGGGACACCATTGTACAGAATGTCTTTGGGTGCTGTAGCATGAAAGTCTCCCTTCAATTGAACTAAGACGTCCGAACCTGTTCCATTCCCCAGTGCACAAAGAGAGCACCATGAAGATATGCTTTACATGGGTTGGGGTGGAAGATCTCCTGCTATAGAGCTCCACAAGCCCATTCCAATATCTAGTGGAACATCTGCATAGAACAGTGGAGGTATCCTAAATAATCCTCTCGTGGAAAGGTTTCTCTCTTTCTCTCTCTCTCTCTCTCAATTAGTTTTGCGCTCACAATTTCTTCATGCACGTCTCTGTGTATCGCTGTTGCCAAACAAACCTCGCAATACAGTAAAAACCTGCGATTTGTCCCACAGCTAATCAACATTCGACCAATCAGTATCGAGAATTCAACAGCCCAGCGGTTAACGCTAAACATTGCTAAACACAACAAATCCCTCTGGGTGATTAGAGGATTTCAAAAAGCGCTTTTGAAAAAGAAAGAAAAAAAATCATTAAGGTTTTTGGTAGTACAAATGAACTCATTAAAGATTTAGGTTGTTTCCTCAGGCAGCTCATTATAGGTTCAATTATTAGGAAAAAAAAAGAACAATTCTTTCAGGGACAAACTCCACATCTCCTGTGTTTTCCTTTATGTCGTAAAAAAACTTTTGTTTGTACCTGAATAATAAACGCTGCTTCATCCTGAATTTGACTGACCTGCACAAAGGAAGCTCTGCTGTTATTATACTGCACTATCTGCTCCGTCTCGACAAAGTTTGCCGCGTGTCCTTCAGAGTCGATCCCTGAAACAGAAAAAAAAAAAGAGTTAAACGGCGTTGAAATGCTGAGCTCTGAACGATCAAGCAAGAGTACCGATGTGTATCGGGAACGCTGATTACCTCGAACGTAGTAGCGAACGCCGGCTCGGAAGCAGCTCCTCCGGGAGATCAGGATCCATTCGAAGACCTTGCCATTAATGCAGCATGGCTTCATGACAATAACTGGTAAGCGGCGTTAAGGGAAGACACTATGGGTGTAACGGTACGTAAAATTCACGGTTCGGTTCGTACCTCGGTTTTTAAGTCACGGTTGGGTTCGATTCCGGTACGATTAGGAGGAGAAGAAATGCAAAAAATAAAATTGCTTGTCGTCTTTTTTATTAGAAATTATTATTATTATTACATACATTTGTGACAGTTTACAATTTTTAAACAATTTTAAATAAAATGCCTGCTTGATTAAATGATATATAAAATCATATTTTATAATATTTTATAAAAATGATATAAATTAAATTAAATTAATATTAAATTAATAATAAATAAATCTAAATTAATGCAATACATGTTTATTATATTGAATAAATTGAGTAATGAATTAAATTGGCACAAATAAAACTGATTAGATAAAATCTTTCAAATTAATATTTAATTTCCGACACTTTTTTTTTCATACTTTAACAAATGTGTTCATTCCTTCCATCCTTCATTCTTTCACTCCCTCGATATGTGGGATTGTCAGGATTTTCTGCTTTCAAGAGAAATTCTTGAAGCTGGACATAAAACGCTAAAGAATCCACATCGCACCACAAGTCGTAAAAACGGAAGTGCAGGCGCAAATCACTGCACTACAAATGGTATTTTGGTGACACTGCGCTAACTCTAGTTTATGTTTAAACCCCTGTCATTGTTGTGTATGTTTTACGAAACAAATAAACAAACCTGCGGTCCACCACTTAATAAGTTCCTGAGAGAACTTCAGATTGTAACTATGTTCCACAGGTAAAAAGGATTGCATTCGATACACGTGTGCACCAAATATGTGTACCGTAACACCCCTAATAGACACGACTTAAAACACAGTATGATCAGTAATGATAGCGCCATTAGAGGATACAGCCATGGATAACGGGAAAGGTGAATTTGTGGAGCTAGAAGAAAAAAAAAAAACACACAGAAATCAACAAAGAAATCAAGAAAAGAAAAGAAAACACTTGTCTCTCATTAATAAGGAAGATTTTATTTACTCAGCAGAATGATGTTAGACAAAAATAATCACTAATGGCATGATGTGATGCAGCCATAAACTTCTACAAATATATATGTATATATTTTGTATCTGTTTAAAGTTACATTCAGTGGAATGTCCAAGAAACAAGCTTGGAGGTTTTATTGCTTACATTATAGCAGCTATAAACAGTCAGTTCCATCTCTAGCATCTCTTTTCTCTCTCGATCTCTCTCTCATAAATTCTTGTCAAGTTAACAAGAAACCACAAAGTTTTCTATACTGAAACCTTTCTCATGTTTCTGTGTGAAAATGGTAATTTACAGCTGAGACTAGAGCACTTTACCATAAAACGTATATCAACATTTCCTCAACATACTTGTTCACGCAAATGCGGCATAGTTGTTACTATATATATATATATCTCATCAACACCATCTGGCCAATCAGAATCAAGGATTTAACAATTGTATAAATCAACTAACATTAAACATGTATTCAAACTACATACTAAGCTAATCTCCACACCTATGCAAAAAGCCTGTATACACTATATGACAAGAAAATATGTGGACACCGGACCGTAAGATTCGTATGTGCTTTTTAAATATCACATTCCACATATTAGTCCCCATTCGGTCATATTTTAATCTCCACTCTTCTGAAAAGATGTTGCACTCATTCAGACACAAGTCAGTACTAATGTAGGTGAGGTGAGGAGGCCTGGGGTGTGCTCCAATTCATCCCAAAGGTGTTCAATAGGGAGTTCTATAGCAGGCCACTGAAGATCTTCATATGAATGGAAAAGGTCAGGTGTCCCAATACTTTTGTCCATATAGTGTATTTCCAGATCACTCCTCCTTCATATTCACACAAGCCTAATTATCTATAGAAAGAAAGAAAAAAAGCTGCGAAAGCAGTACCTCGGGTTGTGCGGCGAAGTCCCTCAACAGGTTTCCATTCCACACAAATCTCTGATCGGCCTGCGAAAGAAAAAGAACAAACGCAAGTGTTAAGTGGGGGGGGGGGGGGGGTGTTTGTGAAAAAAATCGGGCTCTGTAATGTGGCGTGCCGCTCTGACCTAACCGATCTAACACTCAGACAGAATGTGGAATGAGTCGGAGAGATTTTAGGATGGGTAGCAAACCAAAGCGAAGAAGAAAAAAACAATAGTGCTAGATAGTGAAAGATAAGGAAAAAGGTGAGAAATCGTGAGATGTTGGTGTTTAAGTGTTAAAAGTTGCGGGGTCAAGTCGGATCATGTCAACCC
This sequence comes from Silurus glanis, assembly GCA_014706435.1. Taxonomy (NCBI): domain Eukaryota; kingdom Metazoa; phylum Chordata; class Actinopteri; order Siluriformes; family Siluridae; genus Silurus; species Silurus glanis. The sequence goes on from JAAIIK010000100.1 coordinate 674,584, forward strand.
CCGGATAACCACAAACCTACAGTACACGATTCTATTAGATCATTCACCACCTGATAACCACAAACACTTCCAAGTCTGTTAGACAAAGCAGAGAATATACAGTTATACACCGCTATACAGCGTGTATGAGGATGTTACACAGATGTAGAAATAAACACAAACAACAAAACGTTGTTTGATCTCGTATTTCTCATTATGAGCTCCATCTATACGACATATAATACAAGTCTTCATTTTTCAGTTTTTTTTCTCTTGGTAAATGAATAATCCTCTAGTCATATAGATAAGTATAATATACTGCATTGTGTAGATACATTTATCTGTGGGTTTTATTGATTTATTTTGTTGCCGTGTTTAAAAATCTATATACACTTTATATATATATATATATATATATATATATATATATATATATACACTTTTTTAAAAAATTCTTTAAAAAAAAAATCTAAATCTAAATCTATAGACATCTTGAGAACACTTGATTCTAAAATTGGTATATGTTTTCTAAACCCATTCCACATTCATGCCCATTTACAGTTATAATAACCTCCAATCTTCCGGGAAAATGTTCCACGAGATTTTAGCATGCGCTTGTGAAGATTTGTGGAGATCCATTCAGACACAAGAATGTTAGTAAAGTCGGGTAGTGATGTAGGTGATGTGAGGAGGCCTGGGGTGCATTCGGTGTGTTAATTCTTCCCAAAGGTGTTCAATAGGGTTTAAAGCTCTGTAGCAGGCCACTCGAGATCTTACATTCCAACTGATCTAAAGCATATCTTCATGCAGCTGGCTTTGTGCACAAAGGCATTGTCATGCTGGAACAAGTTTGGGTCTCCTAGTTCAAGTGAAGGGAAAGGCATCCAAAGATATTCTATAGAATTGTATCCCCATTTATGTGGTAACAGTTCGAAGAAGAACTGCACATGGCTGGAAAGGTCAGATGTCCCAATACTTTTGTCCGTATAGTGTATATACAAAAGCAATGTTCTACATGCATAACGTAAAAAAAAGCTTTTTCTTTCTATTTTCTTCCCAATTTTAGTCTCCTGCCAAATAACCTGTCAGCTCTTCTTTAAGTAAACAAGCTACTGATCTGAACGGGTGAGAGGGGGAGGGGGTGTCCTGGGGTCTGCCCTCTTCCTCATACATGAGTTCACAGATAATGATGATGGGCTGATGTCCCTGTGATTTGAGAGAGCAGCCATTCCTCCAACCATGTTCGGACCCTCATCCACAACTGACTGTGATATTGTCTGGGTTTCAAATCTCGATATTGGGCAAAACATTTTCCGTTTCACAAAGTATACAAATTATATTTCCAGATCTGCCATATTGTTGGCTCCACTATTAACTGTAAATAATTCAGTGCAACAAATGTGCAGCACCTGTGTAAATTACACCTTTGTTAATTTTATTTTTTTATACAGATGACCCAAATATACTCATAAAGCCTGTGATTTTGAAACTGAAAGCGCACAGCATGGTCGCCATCTTAATCCGAGTCGGCATGCAACGCTGATCTCATGCTTATCGAGAAGAATAGGAAACCCACATGGAAACATGGCGCACTTGCGAGACTCTGAACAAACAGTAACCCGAGTCCGTCGAGCTTATAAACATTAAAATTAAACAAGCTATATTTCTTTTTTTTTTTGTTCTCAAGTAAAATGATCAGTGGATAAATCGAGAGATTTTTTTTTTTTTTACATTTACATTAATGCCATTTTAGCAGACCCGCCTTATCCAGAGCGATGTACACAATGCTATCAATGAATAAATAAATATAAACAAAGACAAAACAATCCGGGGAAAGTAGTTCTTCACTCGTAGCTTGAAGATAAGACAGTGACTCAGCACAGTGACCTTTAAGCCACTGTTTGTTCTTCCCCAATGCGCCTATATTTAACATATTGACAAAAAAAGATTGAATCTTGAATGGGAGACAAATGCAAGAAAAGATTTGTAAAAAAAAGTCAGCAAGAATAAGTAAGAGTCTAAAAATAAAGGAAAATTACGATCAGATAGTGTTGAGCAAACTTTTTTTGAGGTTTTAGTGCACGGTGCATAAAGACTTCCGCCTGATAACATCAACCACAGTGAAGGCTGCGCCTGAGCGCACACAGACAGCAACCAAACAATATTAGCTCCATAATAACCATTACTTTATGCTGTTTTGCTTTCAAGCAAAGAGTTACACTCTGGAAAGCATGCAGTAATCGAAAAACTATTCATCTCTTCGATACTATATATTTTTGTCTGTTAACGATGAAAACAAAAATTAGATCTCGTAGTCGAATCTTCATAGAAGTGCTATGAAAAGAGGATCAGTCCATTTTGGTTATATAGGGGGGGGGGTTCCATGTCTGATTCTGACTGGTTTTCTCCCACTAATTTAATATACAAATTATGATAATGCTTTCAATAAAAATGTGAAAAGAAAGTACAAATATTTTTGAGGTACATGAATAAACTCAACCCCCCTGCTGACAGATTGTAGTTTTACTTCCCATTATCCGTGACTGACACGGGAGCATATTGGCGACGGGGATTTAAATATTTAACAATATCTGTGAGACTCTGTAAAAGCATATTATGTTCTAATTTCATTCTGTGAATTAGTTTTTATTTGTTTTTCGGTTGCATTGATGTTGCGCTATACAGTTCAGCCGATTTCATTTAGCGACATGCGAAACGCAAATCCAGTCTGCGGTGTGGCCTTTCGGCAGTTATTTAGTTGTTTGAGTTTTTTTTAGGTTTATTGATACGAAATGTTTTTTTTTTGTGGGGATTTTCTTCAAAATGTACATTGTGGCTTTAAAATTCATTTTAGCTCCTAAATAGATAATAAAAAAAAGGCATTGTCAGTTTCGTCTTTCACTTGACAGGCAGTTTTGGTCGCTTTATTAGAAAGTTGTTTCAGTGTGCTGAGTGTATAATAAAATTAAATTTGTCTTACCCACTTGTTGACTAACCACTTAATGTGATCTATATATTGCTTGGAAATGGCCTTATAACCCTTCTCGCTTTGATGTGGGACAGCAGCAACTGCTTTTGCTTGCCTTTGGACAAGCAAACTGCTAAAACGTGGGGTTTTTATAGGGATGGTCACACTTGCTGAAAAGTCCTGGATCTGGTTTTCACTTGCCCTACCCACCTTTACATCTCAGATCATCACCTTGTTTCTCTTTTACACATCATAACTTCCACTCCATCTCTCTTTCCTCTGTTGCTTCCGATACTCTTTCATCTTTTCCTGATCCTGACACCTTTTATTCCCCCCTCCCCTTGGACGCTTTCCTCTCCTCTCTTTCCTCAACCATAGACATCCACTGCCTCCTGTCTATTAAAACTATCAAAAGACTTCTTGTCCTGCCTCTTGGTTGTCAAAAATGTTGCGTAGCAAACGGTGAGAACTAAGATCAGCGGAGAGGAAGTGGGGGAAAAAAAAAAAAAAAAAAAACACAGCTTGACGCAGACCTTGCTTCTCACCATACACTCATGTCCAAATTCTCTTCGGACGTGACTTCTGCCAAGATTGCCTTCTACAAAGAAAAGTTGAGGCTTCTGTACAAGATCCTCATAACCTCCACAACATCTTTTCTTCACTACTCAACCCCCCCTGCTCCTCCCGCTTCATCCTCCCTGAGGATGAAGGTCTCTAAATATAAATGCTGATAATAATTTAATTAAGTGCATTTGATTAGCAGCAACTGGCTGCTACTTAACCTCTTAAAACCAATGAAGTTTTGGTGAAAACAGTTTCACCATATTTTGGCTTGATTTTATTTTTTGTAAAATAAATAATGACGGTGTAATATGTGCTTTTGTTCAGCTCAGGTTGTTTTAAACTAATATTGAGCTCCGATAAAGATCAGATTTAATTTTTTTTTATAAATAATGTCCTTTTAAAGACTTTCATTTACACACGACTGGACACACATAGAGTAGAACGATTCCCTGGGTGGAACAACAAAACTTTTTACCACATGGACCACATTTGCATATTGGAACATTTTTCTTCGGCTTAGTATTAGTATTATAGGCACTTATATTTTATGCCTCAATAACACTTTATAACCATGTTTAGATGGTTTAATATGGTATTTTTTCATTATTACTTAATTACCTTTCATCCGATTTTATTATCTATTTCCATTAACTTCATCGTCTAATGTGGACTTCCACAAAGTTCACTTCCTGTCAGAAAATATCGACTAAAGTGATTTTTGTTCATTCGCTTTTTGTGCTTTTTTTTTTCATCTTGGTGGATCAGAGGGGAAAACATTAATCGAAATCAATCATCTGGCATTGGGATTCTTAAGATGCATTAACCTGAGAAAGAAAGAAAGAGAGAGAGAGAGAGAGAGAGAGAGAGAGAGAGAGAGAGAGAGAGACGTGTGTGTCTGTGTGTGTGTCTGTGGGTTTTATTTCCGCTCTTTCAACCAAGTGACTCAAACATAATCATTATATTATCTATATCAAGGTTCATTCATTCATTCATTCATTTTCTCCCGCTTATCCGTAATTCGGGTCGCGGGGGCAGCAGTCTAAGCAGACCCCCGCCTTCGACTGCTGCCCAATCCTCACAGCACCGTCCCTTACGGTCCCTCCTGCAGGTGGTGAGCCCACGGGAAGGCGGCCCCACATCACTCTGACGTCACGGACCTTGATATTTCCCTCATAAGGGACCATCTATACCATCTCCATGATCTATATCAAGGTCTATATCAAGGTTAATAATGTAAATCCAGATATTACACTAATTACTGCAGAAAATTGTGAAAACTGTTGTCATTGTGTGTGTGTATGTGTGTGTGTGTGTGTGTGTGTGTGTGTGTGTGTGTGTCTCACTCTCTCGAGCAGACTCATCTCCTGGAAGTCGGGGCTGGTGTTGGCGAGACGCTGCTGTGTGTGCGTCAGGTCGTAGTTGGTGCAGAAGTAGAAGCCGTCCGTGTTCAGGACATTGTTAATCATGGACAGGAACGTCTTGTTGTCCTGCATCTGTTTGTAAAAGGCAGAAAGGGACGAAGGAAAAGGAGGCTTTTATTTGTCGTATGTACACTACAGCACAGTGAAATTCTTTCTTTGCATATCTCAGCTTGTTAGGAAGTTGGGATCTTAGTGCAGGGTCTGCCATGATACAGCACCCTTGGAGCAGAGAGGGTTAAGTGTCTTGCTCAAGGGTCCGACACTGACAGCTTGGAGATGCTGTGGCTTGAACCACCGACCTTCCAATAAGTAACCCAGAGTTTTACCTGTTGATCCACCACTGGTCTCAAAAGACATGCGGGAGTTCAGGTTTACATGAGCACAGCTTGGGCAAAGTATCAATACTTCAAGGTTAATGTGTGATGATCAAAGTTATCAAACGCTAAACTGGAGGCTGTGCAAATTAGCCTCGTAGCTCGATTGCTAAACAAAGATATTTAGCATGATTTGTTTGACTGAACACTAGAAGTCGATGGATTCATAGGTTATGCCAATTAATCGGCACCAATAGTTGATTATTGGAACAATCGCCAATCAGCAGAGATCCATAGCGATAGTTGCGTTATACGGTACGAGAGTGGCCTCTAGAGGCGAATCACTGACACCATGTTTATTTATTTGGAGTGTCACTTTTGTTTCAATGCATGTTTATTATTTTCCTCAGAATTTATTAATATAATTCACATTCATATGTATTTCATTTACCAGATTTTCATGATTCAGTACTTTATTTTCGTATTTTTTAAAAATAAAGTTAAGTACTATTTTACATTGGAGTGTTATGTGTGCTTTTTATCCAGTATCCATTTTAAAAACTACCTGATGATTAATCGGTTACCGGCGAGTAAAATTCAACCTAGTTATCGGTATAATTGCTAAAAATACAGGTGGGGAAATTTGTGTCTATTACATGTTAAATGAAAAAGAAAAAAAAAAACGTCTACTTTAAATGCTGCGTTAGTGCTGATAAATAAATAATGCATGGTGCCGTGCATGGCTGCAATCAGATAGCTTCATCCTCATCTTCCTCATTTCCTCGCAGGCTTCAGAATCACCCGTGATATTTATCTAGAAATGAAAAAGCCCTTCAGCTGAGTCACAGTGTCTACGTGATCATGAAGCTGTGAGACACTCTGCACCTGAATAATTCAGTAGGAAAAGGTGAAGCTGGTCACCTGGTTTTCTGTGAGGTGTAAAATGGTCTTCTTGTAGGGTATGAGGTCGAACTCCACCGCCTTCCACACTGTGTGACCGAACAGGTCACCTACTTTCTTCTTCCTGGTGATGACGATGAGGTACATTCCTGTAAGCAGAAACCCATGATACAGGTGGGTGATATGATGAGATTATATGAATAATTCGAGGTCACTATTCTCCCGCCTACTTGTTTTATCTCCAATTTGACACCTGGCAGCTCTTTATCACAGATAACAAACAAGGAGAGAGAAGAGTAACAAAGTTTTTTCCTCTGAGTCACGTGAAGCAAACCGCCAGCATGGTTTCATGCTGCTGAGTCACATTCAGTGCAAAGTACCATCAGCCTTCTTCTACATACATGAGCTCAGAGACACCAGTGATTGGTGTGAGAGAGAGAGAGAGAGAGAGAGAGAGAGAGAGAGAGAGAGAGAGAG
>JAAIIK010000100.1:692356-707356 GCA_014706435.1 Silurus glanis
TAATAATAATAATAATAATAATAATAATAATAATAATAATAATAATAATAATAATAATAATAATAAACTATTATGATACTGACTTAGAAGCAGATGTGGATATTTATTATTATTTATATAAAAAAAAAAAAAAATCAAATTTTGGTTTTTGGATTTTATGGTAAAAAAAAAATATATAATGAAATTAGATAACCCTAACTAACTAACTAACTAACTAACTAACCCTTACCCTTTGCTTGTTTATTTATGGGGTTAATGGCTTTGCTCAAGGGCCCCAAGAGTGACAGCGTGGCCATACCAGGGCTTGAATCCCCAACCTTCCAATCAGTAACCCAGAGCCTTAACCACTGAGCTACCACTTCCCCATTTATTAGTAAAACATCTCTCCCAGCACTGCACTGGCTCCCTACCACTGCTCAACTGGTCCCATTATCTTTCAGGGTACAATTCAGATCTTTTTCCAAGACTTTTCTTTGTTGAGTCTCTGGCAGGAGTCAAAAGATCTTTCAATGGTTCTTAAATTATCACTTCCCCCTTTTTAAAAAAGTCTCTTTCTAAGTATTTTCTCTCCCAATAAGATTTTAAACTGATGGTATTCTTAGTCTGTGTCCTACTGAACCAGTGTTAGAATGTATTTATTGATGGAGAATTCAAATCACTCTCTGGATAAGGATGTTTGCCCAATGCCATAAATATGACAGCAGTGGGATTAATAGTAGTATTACTAATAATAGTAGCAGTAACTGTCAGTCATCACATCTTCCGTATATGTTACACACACTATTGCTGCTGTATATTGGCCAAAAGTTCTAAAGTAACTTTTTATCATACCTGTTGCATAATATTGTTATTTGCACTACCATGCACTCTCACACTTTATTTACATTATTGATATGTCATATAATCTGTATCCCTATTTAATACTCGTACTGTCTATATTGTGTTTTATAGTCTGTTTCTGTCTTATCTGTTTTGTCTTGTATAGTCCAAGCTAAATGTGTAGTGTTATTTATGTCTGTATTTTTGAAAGTCACTAACAGCTGGAACCAAATTCTTTGTGTGTGTCAACACACTTGGCTAATAAACCTGATTCTGATTCTGATTTTATTATACAGTGCTTTAAGAACTTGAAAATTGCAGGATGTTGTTTTCATACTTGGAAATGTGAAGACCGGTTTATAAAATATCACCAAACAGGTGATCAGACTCCTACCTAACGTGTACATTTAAAATGTATTCAAAGCAAACTTATGGCACAATAAAGCAAAACCAAAGTTTTTATTCAATTTCAGATTTGTCAAACATAGAGCTGTTTGAGGTGTTAAAGGAAAGGGAAAGTAAGATTTATGGGTCTAATCTGATTCATTAAAATACAGCATTCTAATGAAAAACTGAACTTTCCTCATGTATTACGACATGCTGGAAGTTTTGGTGTATAAAGGTAGAATGGTTTTTTTTTTTGTAGTTTGTTTGTTTAAGGAAGAATGGAAAGAAGGGAGGAACAGAATGTCTGAAAATTTCCAAATCTCAGTCTGGCTGGAGATTTTTGTAAACATTTTAAAACACTGAAATATTGGACAGGTGTTTGAAGTTTTTTTCAGGGTTTTGAAAAAATATCTGCAGTGCCTGTGAAAAGTTTGGAAACATCTCGTCTTTTATGGATTTGAGACACATGTTCATTATTTTTACCATTGAAAAAAAAAAAAAACTAGGTAAAAGTTTTGAGGACAGATGAGTCCAAATTGGACATTTGTGTCCCTAAGAGAAAAACTTCTGTAAGACAGAGAACAGGAGAGATAATGTTATCAGACTGCCTTACCCCCACAATCAAACATGGAGGTGGAAGTTTAATGGTTTGGGGTTGTTTTAGAGCACGGAAGGCTGGAGACTTATTCAGAGTAAAAGGAACCAACATGGCAACCGCTCCATACTGCAACACCATGTAATTCCATCTATACTAAAACTGATTGGAACCGACTTCACCATACAACAATGACCTGAAGCCTACGTCCAAATTCTGTATCGTTATTTAGAGAGCAAAATATTCGACTGGATTGTTAATCAATCATGGAATGACCTTCCCAGTCACTTCACCTTAATCCTATTGAACTGCTCTCAGATGATCTGAATCACAAGGTCAGAACGAAATCTAACAACTAGCGATGAACACATTTGGCGAGTTTTACAAGAGGCACAGCAAAGTATTTTAGCTAAATATTTGGAGAAATGAACTGACCGGATGCTAAGAGTATGTAAAGCTGTTATTCATGCAAAAGGAGGATTTTTCAATGAAAATGTAAGTCTGAAATCTGTACATTTATATATGTGTTTGGTCAAAGTCAATCTTTATTCCCTTACATGGCCTAGTTTGTTACATATAAACAAAAGAAACATGCATGTGTCTCTCAAAAACCATAAATGACCAAGTGTTTCCCAACTTTTTACAGGAACTGCATTTTTCATGTTTAAGTGTAATAGTGAATACAGGAACCCAGATCCTACATTTGACTTCAAAGTATTAAACGTAATAACATTGACGCAATAAAAGTCAAGCTGCTAAACGTTTCCTTATGCTATGGCACAATCTCCTATAATTTCTCTCATTTCTGTGACACAGTAGCATGACTGTAGGAAGTCATGTTAATCATTTGTCATTATTTGGATGATGAAATTCCCCAATCCACCCATCTCTCCCACATCCACCGCCCCTATCATTCATTCCACACACAATCGGATGTATGGGGTGTCATGCTGAACAATTTCACCCATGATGGCATCTACAACAGGAAGAGTTGCCAAGTCACCATGTTCCCTAATAAGTGTCTTTCCTGCTCGGTTTCATTTCTTGTTTGTGTGTGTGTGATGCGTTCTGAATGCAGCTAAGTGTTAAAAAAAAGTAAATGTGAGTTCTCAGAACTTATACCTAGCAAACACATCCGCTGAGGTGCAGATCTCCAAAGCCAAGTGTCAATATGTTAAGACCACGTGTGCGGGTTTTTTTCCATTTTGTAGGTCACCGCTTTTAAAACGAATAAAATTTGTAGCCTGGTGAACCTGGGAACGGAGAAGATTGCTCATTAAACGCTAACGTTTCTCTGAATGACGCATAAAGACAAAATGGAAGGGCTGGTTTTGTGACGTGGATAAACCACTAGTTCACGTAATTTTATATGAATTCTCGACACCAAGATGAACCTGAGGCTTATGCTATGGCGTATTGACTATAATGCTCAACATATGCAATTTACAGGCACAATATTGGTTTTGAGTCAATGACCCACTCAGTGAGATGTTATCTCGTTGCATTAACATTAATCCATGCTGTTAAAGGAAAATAATTTTATGATGATGTGATGGTGTTTGCAACACATGAAATTACCCAATATGGATTATTTTGCTATAATTCCACTTCCATTTAATGACTGACTTCCAACATGTGGTTATTAGAAAGAAATCCACATCAGGGGGTGTGATGGTGTAATGAACTGCATAGTCTGGAGTGTGTTGCAAGGTTTAGACCTTAATGATTACAGTTTAGTAGCAGCTGATTAGTAAAATTTAGTTGTCACATGTTAGGGCATTTCCTTAGCGGCCTCATTTCTCTCTCTCTCTCTCTCTCTCTCTCTCTCTCTCTCTCTCTCTCTCTCTCTCTCTCTCTCTCTTTATCTCTCTCCCCCTTTTTTTTTATAAAAAAAAAAAAAAAAAAAAAGCTATTTAAAAAAAATAGAAGACTCTGGAACTTTACAAAGCATGGAAACTCCTGACTCCTTCCATAATTGCTACCTAAATGGGGAAAAAAATCATCACCAATCAACAAATACATTGAAATTCGTTAACCAATTGCATTTTTTCTGTAGTCTGTAGTCTGTAATAAAGGGCTGCATTGGGATTGGGATTAGGATCCCAAAGCAAATCTCGTGGGAGCGGTTTTACCTTTGCCCCGGGTGGAAGTGGGCGGTCAAACAAAGTCACCATCCTGCAGATTGTAAAAGTTGTTTACAAGTTAGAGTATTTTAAGGCTTATAAAACAATGTGATTCCAAGGTGTTTGCCATGAAAATTCCAAGGTGTTTGCCGTGTGCGGTGCATTACAATAGCATAGCTTTATTTTCATACGTTTTTTTTTCATGAATTTATATCAGTTCAATGCTTTAATGGGATTAAGAAAACCCACGCAGGCCTCTAGTCCGTAAAACCTTTACTACAGAAATGATAATTTATCAATTGCACATTAATAAAGCCATTCTTAAAATCATGCGCACGTTCTGATCAATCAGATTTGAGAATTCGACAGCTTCGTGGCTTAAAATGGTAAAATACACTTACTCCTCAAGTCATGCTCCTGATCTCACTATTATAATAGCAGCAATAATCAGTCATTTTTTTCACCACTCCCTTTCAAACCCATATGAATGAACTTTTTCTATGTGAAATTATATCTGTTTTTATTACACCATAGAATCATTTTAACAATTGTATTTGTTCATGTGTAATAAGAGCTTCAATAAGAGTCTGACAAAACAAGTTTGGTATCCTGTCTGACGGTGCAAAATTACCAATAAACGACTGTTCATTCTTGAAGCTATGACGTATTAAATAAAACTAGCGCATTCAGGACGAAACAACTACCTGCAACATTCAATTATATAAATCAACTATGCTCAAACTAAAACCGTTGCTGTTATAGTAAATTACTCAACATCTATCAATCTTCTGACCAATCAGATTCGAGAATTCGATAGCTTAGTGGCATAAATAAGTATTATACACTTACTGTTCAACAAGTCACGATCTAACTAATAGTATAGCAGCAAAAAAAACAATCAATTCGTCACCAGTTTCTCTCTCTCTCTCTCTCTCTCTCTCTCTCTCTCTTTTCTTACTTCTTTCTTTTTCTGACTGGAGATCTCTTTTATAAAATTTCCTTGCAATCCGATTTGAATGAGGGTTTCTATGTGAAATGACAAATCTCATTAGATCGAAACAAATCTGTTTTTAATTATATCATAACATAATTTCAACCTCGTCTAAATATGGATTTGTTTATATAATTTGATATTTCGACATCGTTTTTTTTGTTTGTAATAAGAGCTTAATGTGTAATCTGAGTCACGGCCTGAAAAAGTGCGAAGCCGTTTCGCTCTTGAAACTATGACACATTAAATAAAACTAGCACATTCAGCACTACGAGCGATATTCAATCGTACAAATCAACTACGACAAAACTGTTGCTTTTATAGCAAATTAATCAACTACAATCAATCAAGAATCTCTTAGAATAAGGAAAATATATATAACCACAGACACCTGAGCTGCTGTGTACTGATATGACCGCCATGTGGAAAAAAAAGGGACTCTCCCTTATCGGTTCCCTAATCATTACAACTTCTAAGCACCACCATTTATAGAGAAGTACAGCTTCACTTTACTATTTAAAAATGCCCCACTTTCAAGTGTTTTAAGGAAGCTTTCGTCTAGTTCACACCACTGGGTTAGTTATGTTTCCGCCCACACCCTGCATTCAGACTCTTTAGTGTGGTTCTCCAAGCCTGATGAGTATTTCGTACACTAAATTCTGTTTTAAACAACAACAACAACAACACAAGTAATACTAATAATCAGCTCCGTGACAACCTTCATTAAGTAGTCAGTATTGTATAAATATGTCGAGTTTTAGCTGTACATAAAGAGTGTGTCTTTATAAAATTTCTCAGTTCCATATTTGGTTGAGAGCAGCAGCAGCAAAAAGGAAAAAAAAATTACCACATTCTGTAGAACTGCCTGTTGTTCTCATGGGCTGTCTTTTAGCACCAGCGGGTTTTTTTTTTCTTTAACTCTTCCTTCTCGTAGTCCTTTACTTTCTCAAATATCCAGCGAAAGTTTTTTTTTTTCTTGTTTGTCTTTTTTATGCCTTTTTGCAGTTTTTTTTTTTTTTTTTTTTTAATTGGAATTTTATCTCTAAATTTTTTTCACCCGACTACAACATGACTGCATAATGTAATTCTGGCATAAATGAACATTCCTCATGTAAAAAAAAATGATGAAGCTCTTGCTCCATCTGTGCTTCCTTTAATTGAGCTCGGAAACAAATAAACCACACGAGCGGAATAGTTCCATGTTAGGACTAATTTCTATCCACTGCACCTGTCGTGCACGTGATTACGTGATTGCAAAGAGGCAAAACCGAGAATGAGGTGTAAGGCAAGGAACATGGAAGTGCAAATGAAAAGTGATAACATTTACATGTGTGTGTACACATACATAGGAAGATGGATGGATGGATGGATGGATGGACAGACAGACAGACAGACAGACAGACAGACGCTAGAAGCTTGCTTTAATACAATATTATACCATTTACCATTTATGCCATTTGACAATTATCTTATTTCTACAACTGTGTATGCCTTTGTTTATGAGCCCAAAGGTTTTTGTTCTGGGATTTCAACACACAACCTTTCAATCACAGTCCAAAGTGTTCTCCACTGAGCTACCCCTTCCTCCAAAAGTACTGTTGAATTATTGATTGGTCAGACATCATTGATTCATTATCTGTAAGCTTAGATTCATTCACTTCCTCTGATATAGTAACATTGTGTGGAATATACTCATTTAGAATTGGTGAAGTTTTTTTGTGATGAAATGTGTATTTCCTTGTATTTTCTTGATTGTTGGTTGGGGGAGAATAAAGAGAGGCTAGTGAGGGAACACTCAATATGTATATATCTGCAATCTGCTACTGCTGGGCCCTTGAGCAAGGCCCTTCACCCTCAACTGCTCAGCTGTAAGTCGCTCTGGTTAATGGCGTCTGCATCTCTCTATATATAATATATGTCTTTAGATAAAACACATTTATTAATATGAACCTTTCTGTATGTGCATTATAAGTTATGACATCATAGTCTGTTTATGACCCTCTTATAAAGATTGCCACTTCAAAGATTGTAATGTATGTACTGTATAAATGTTCTCATGGTGGCCTGATTTTGGCATTGAACGTGTCATCTTATGTCACCCAGACAGTCAGTTCATGTGGACAACATAAAAAAAAGTGAGATGAGAACTCATTAAAAAAGATGATATCACATGCCTATTCAGATAATTGCTACATTTGATGAGCAACACTTCCATATCCTGGGGTATTCTGTATGCAAATGTTTAAAAGAACCACAAAAGTTGGTGAGAATGTCGATATATTTAGGACGTTACGCTCTGCAGCGGGTGTGTAATGTGTGGGACTGTACAGAGGCATGCTTTTTTTCCAGACTGCTATAAGTGGTTTAGAAAGGTAACACTTGGCCTTTAGGGAAATGTCCTTTTCAAAGAAGAAGAAAAGTCCAAAGAACGCTGTAGATTTGAGGTTTAATGGGTTTTGAGGGTCAAACTCGCGTCAGTGTCCATCCATTAAGCGTCCACTCAAATCCGTAACTCAGGACAAATTTATTTCAAAGTCATCCATTTTCTCAGACCAGTCCGCTGTAACATGCCAACCCGTTACTCGTTTTGAGATCTGGGAAATTTTGGAAATCCAAGCGACAGGTTACACTTTTGCTTTCTTCCTTTTGTCACCTCACTGATGTTTTAATAAGAAACTGATCACTTGAAACCTACTTCCTGATTTCTTTCATATATCTGACACTGTCTACTGCAGAGGCTGAGAATATTTCTGATATTGTTTTTGTACTGAGCGAATCAATATTCACATTAAATATCAATCCTACCTGCGAATTTGTAAACATGAGAGTCATATTTATGTCAATACAAACTATTATTTTCATTCTTCGTACAAGCAAAGCAGGACTTGTCAGTCACTCAGTCATACATCTTTATATATCAGCATCATCTGTAGCTTCTAAAAGAATTTTTTCAAAGTCAGAAGAGTCGATCACTGTAAAAACGAAACAGGCCCAAAGGGAAAGTCTCTACATTCTCTCTAGTTTCGTAAGAAAAAACAAAAAAAAGAGGAACACGTAAAAAAAAAAACATTACGTTGATAGTTTTAATATGGCCCTAAAATTTGTTTGTTTAATACTTAAATAAAAAATAAACATGGCAAGAAATAGAGAAAAAAAAAGAGAACTGCGGTCTTTTTAATTTTAATGATGATTGCGTTCAAAAATCCTGGTATTGGTTTTTGGTAGCGACGATACTGGTCTTAAAACTGGTGGACTCTCTCTAGTCTATTATTGGAAAGTAATAGGTATAACACTGAAAACAATCTGAGAGATGTGTAAGATGTGTTTATATGGTATTCGTTTGCTAGTTGGAGTAACATTAGGTAGCTATAAATCTTGTTAGTCAACTACAGCAATCAGACACTTAATAGAAGTTGTTGAACGTATTGTGAGCATTGTTTCAGCACAGGATTGGGTAACATAATTCATAAATTAAGCACAAAGACGTAGACGTAAGAGCACAAAGGAACATATGTAACATATGTTATGTAATATCTCTATGCAAAGCCTTCTGTCCTTCAAAAAACTCGGTCCCAATTCTTTCAAAGTTGGGTAAAAATGAAGCTAATTAGACCTTGAATAATCTTTCAGGCATGGAACATGATGTTGATGTATAATGAGTCACACCTTAGCTTTTAGGCATAGCACAGACTGCAGTATAGGAAATGAATTAACTCCACATCTAATCAACCCTCCCCATTTATCCGGCCTTGGGACCGGCACTAACAGTGGCTGGGGTTCGTTTCCTGACCGGGGATCGGACCCGGGCCGCAGCGGTGAGAGCGCCGCATCCTAACCACTAGACCACCAGGGGACCTCTAAAACAATTTAATACATGAAAAAAAATCTGGTGAATAATTTACAATATATAACATATCACTCAGCGATTGACATATGATAATGATAATTTAATTCTTTCATGTAGATGTTTTTGAGGTTTGACCGCATAGCCGAGACTAATCAACAGTTACATCTATTTCTATATCTAAACCAGCAGTCGAGAGAAAATTTTTACTTTTTTCCTCACTGTTATCACTGTTATTGTTAGATTTCAGTTATACAACATTAAAGAGGATTTTCCCTCCATTGTTCCCTTTTTTTATACAATTACCCTACACAAATAGTCACATTTATTGCTTAATAAATGCTATCCATTAATCCCTTAATCTCATTTAATAATGAATAAATAGTAAGAAACTCATTCAGAACACATAATGACAACATTAGCGTCGTATGTCAATATGATTTTTTGTAAATGTATTTATTTATGTATTTATTTATTTATTAATTTATTTTTATCTAAGATGATCTTCCGTTTATAGTCATTGTAACATGTAGAAAATGTCTGTAAGTTATTTTCATTAATCCAATTTCCTTTCACCTCTGACTTTCTGTCAGAGCGTAAATGAGACGCTAATGTTGATCGATCTGAGTTGGACGCCAATTGACCATTGTTCATTTAGCATGAATTCAGAAAAGACCTTGTAAATAAAACAAGGTTCACATTCTTTTTAGACTTCCCGAACAAAAAATGTAAAAAAACACTATAAATAACAGCACATAAAGGTGAAAGTGTCGTCCAGTAATGACACGTAGGATCAAAATGCCAAGTACAACCTTATCTTATAATCCTCACGGCAATAACAAACTGCTGTGATTTTTCCTCCGACCACCACGCTGTAACCCACCACATCCCCCATCTTTAACTTTTTGATGTTTAATGTCACGGGGAAATGTCACGGCAGTGAACAAACAAAAAGAGGAGAGGATTTCTCTTTGTCGGCCCACGTGCGTTTGAAACTGAGAAAAGTGACAAAATTATTAGTGACATTTGGAGAACGTTGCACCAGAGTACTATTTTTAGATTAAAGTGAAAGAGTAAAAGATTTACCAGACTGAACACAAATGTAGCCCCAGGCCTTAAGTGTAAGGAAAGAAAATGAAAGTGAAGTGTAAGGAAAGAAGATGGAAAAAAACCCAGAAGCTGCTCATCAATGTAGATTATTTTATATATATATATATATATATATATATATATATATATATATATATGCACAAATCAGGCATAAATTTGACATCATAACCTTATGATTGGTGAAGTGAACAGGGCTGTGCACCCTAGGTGAGATTCCTTTCTCCCCCAAAACCCCCCCCCCCCCCCTCCACCCTTGGCTCCACCCTCCTACTACAGTGGCTCCACCCCCACAAGTCATTCACAATTTAATTACCTCTCAAGCTTATATAATATCTTCCACTCATGGAACATGATGAGTCAGCTTTTACACATAGCACAGACAGCAATCTAGCAAACGAATCAAATCTACATCGAAATCAATTTTGAAAATTATAGTACATATAAAAAATTTACTTTGAGATAAATAAAAAAAATAAGCTGCATGTTGCTAAAGTCAGGACAAACTTCAGTTTAGGTTGCAGGCCTGATTGTGTTGTTAGATAGCACAGTTGAATCCTCTACTCATACTAAAACATCGTGTTTAGCTTTCTGAGTAAAGTCTTTAAAGATTTCTCCATAGCGACAATCCAAACTAAATCCAACATAGTTAAGTGTTCGATATTGACTCGATATTGATATGGTTTTTGGGTCACCACATGTGTCTGACCCTATACCCCAATACTGGAAATTATTGAAAAAATGTTTAATATGATAAAAAATTCAAATTATTTAAAGCTATTTATAATGATTTCATTTATACAACTGAGCTGGTGAGGGGTAAAGGCCATACTCAAGGGCCCAGTAGTAGTAATTTGGTCTTATGGTCTTAACCACAGTGCCACCATTAACCACCATTTTCCCCTGCCACAGAATTAACTCAGGATTGGATTTAAGTCCAAGCCCCAGTACAATCAGATCCAATTTTTTATGGGAAATATTAAGATGTTTTTGTGGTAGCTCTGGATGTTGGAATTCTCACTGAAAGATTGTGAGTGAACATCCCAGTAACACCAAGCTGTCACTTCTGGGCCCTGGATTAGACATCTGATAGTACATTTGCCTATGCAGCAAAAAAATAAATAAATAAATAAAAAAACTTCTTTTAAAGTATCTTTTAAAGTTGAAATTCTTCTTATTTAATTATTTATTCATTATTTATTCATTTGAAAGGTCCCCTGGTGGTCTAGTGGTTAGGATGCGGCGCTCTCACCGCTGCGGCCCGGGTTCGATCCCCGATCAGGGAACCAACCCCAGCCACCCTTAGTGCCGGTCCCAAGCGCGGATAAATGGGGATGGTTGCGTTAGGAAGGGCATCCAGTGTAAAAACATGTGCCAAATCAAACATGCGGATGGTCCGCTGTGGCGACCCCTAACGGGAGAAGCCGAAAGAAACTGTAGTCTTATTGTAGGTTACAATAGGAAATACTTATAGTAGGATATTTCCCATTGATGTTGTATTTTAAAAAGCACAAACCTAAACATGAGATAATGTTTAATATGATCAACATTTAATTATTTTTTTTTTTTTAATTATTATTATTATTGTTCAAAAACATATATTGAAAACGGATCATTTAAAATGATCCGGAGATGTAACTAAAAATGTTATCCCTGATAATACACATGCATAAAATATATTTGGTTAAAGCCTTGTATCCTTTATTCAGTGTTCTAAAAAGAACCAAGAACCTTTTTAGTAGGTTTAGTTAGTGGTTTTCCTCAAAAGGAGACACTTATGGATACTTTAAATTTGACTAAAGGATAAGCATGACTAATCGGTTTAACTTTTTTGCGGGGGAGCGGCGGGGAAAAAAAAGAAGACAGACAGGAAAAGAAATGCGAATTTGGCCGAAAGAGAAATGAGGAAGGAAGAATAATACACGAGAACAAAAAAAAAAAAAAAGCACAAAACACGAGACAAAAGCGGAAAGAGCTCGAATATCTGTATATTTCTGTCTTTTTTAAGTTTCAAGATTAGAACACGAGCATGAAATCAGAAAATGAGTGTTTGGACTTTTGTTTGCAGAACGTGCACAAAGTGCTGGATTTCGCTCTATGTGTGTGTATTTCTGTGGTGAGCAAGTGGGTGTGGGTGTGTGTGTGTGTGTGTGTGTGTCTGTGGGCTTTCACAGATGAAAAAACTTCATGGTTTCTTCCCCTCCTTTCAGCGTTTGCTCCTATTGACATCAGTGGAGTTTCCCCCCTTTACGCCTACACAGCTCCACTTATAGGTAGCCGAGCGCACAGGAGTGGCATTATCAAATTCGGCTCTGGCCAGACATCTCAACTGCATTTCAGCATCAAGATTGGCAATAAAGAGTCTACATTTTCTTTACAAGGACTACCTTCTAGCTACCGAGCGACTCAGAGATGGCCAGTGATAGTCAAGTTGTGCTGGATGTAGATGCACCCCGGGTGATGCTTGTACGTGAGAAGGCCGGGTCTGCTTCAGGAATCTGGAGAACGTGTGGAGTTCTTCTGGCTGTGGCCCTCTGTGCCGCCGCCGCCGTTTGCTTTACTCAAAACAAGGTGAGATACATGAATACACACATGACGCTGCTAACGTGCTAATAATTACCTCTTGCTTTAACGTGTTTCCTCTGTCCCTTCTCATTCATTCCACAGACACAGAGTAGCCCAGATGAAACCCAAGGTGAGTTCAATTCGACTCTCGTTCTCAGTCTTGTTAATAAGTCACTGTGAAACTTAGTTCTCAAATTCAGGATGCTTACAGTGTTGTTTCTTTTCTCAAATCAGAAATCAAGCACTCGCTGAGGCAAATTTCCGGGTCTGCGAAGGCTGCGATTCATCTCTCAGGTAAGACTGGATTCATGGTTATTGAGTCAAAACTGCAAGAAGCAAAGCGAATTTCAATTTCTGGTTCTGGACCGGGGCAAAGATAAACAGACTGTTATCGGAATTAATTATATATAAGCAAATTCTTGTAAACCTGTAAAAACTGTAAAAAAAAAAAAAAAAAGCCAAAAATCATAATTGAGTGATTTCTGTTTGGCGAAGTGAAAAACACTGATTATCTTTTCATAGTGTTAGTGTTCACAGGTACCTGTTAGTGGGTGGGATTTATTAGGCAGCAAGTGAACATTTCGTCCTTAAAGTCGACGTGTTAGAAGCAGGAAAAATGGGCAAGTGTAAGGATTTGAGCAGGTTTGTTCATTTTAATGGTGAATGGGTCAGAGCATCTCTAAAATTGCAGTTCTTGTGGGCTGTTCCTGGTCTGCAGTGGTTAGTATTTAATCAAAAGTGCTCCAAGGTTTGAACAGTGGTGAACCGGCGACAGGGTCATGGGTGGCCAAGGCTCATTGATGCATGTGGGGAGCGAAGGCTCAAATTGCTGAAGAAGTTTATACTGGTAATGCTCGATGGGTCAGGACTGTTTTGGCAGCTGAAGTGGGACAACACAATATTAGGCAGGTGGTCATAATGTTATGCCTGGTTGGAGTATCTAATTTGCGATTTTGTTTTCCCTGAAGGTCGCTACAATGACCAGATTTCAAACACATCCGTGCAGTGGCTCAACAACGCCGACCAGTCTTTCGTTTCTGGCCTCAAACTAGAGAACAACCAGATCACGATTTTCCACAGCGGCCTCTACTTCGTCTACAGCCAGGCCTCATACCGACTGAGCTGCACGACCGATGACGAGGAGGCAGAGGGCCAGGTGCTGCACTTGAGCCACTCCGTGAAGCGCATGTCTGACTCCTATGGCTCATGGAAGCCGCTGCTGAGCTCCACGAGGTCGGCCTGCAAGCTAACAACAGACGATGAACCCGCATACTGGTACGGCACCATCTACGTTGGAGCTGCGTTCAAACTAAAGGCCGGAGACCGACTGTGCACCGTCATGGACAACAAACTGCTGTCCAATGTGGAGGGCGCCGGCGGGAAAACGTTTTTCGGCGCATTCTCTTTATGAAGATCTAAAACGCCAAGTGTTATATAATTTCTGTTTGAAAAAAGAAACGTTGTTTTATATTAAAACAATATTTTATAATTTTTTTAATGTAACTAATTTATATTTAAACTGCAGAATTTTTATATCTAGGGAAATGTATTTATTTATTTATTTATTTATTTATTTATTTGTTATTTATTATTACTATTATAAAAAATAGTATTTTTGAATAATTTAATAATATAATTGAATGTTGTGTTTCACTATGTAAGCAAAAAAAGGAATAAAAAGGAAAAAGGAAAAAAAACAAGTTTTTTGTGCTTTTTACCAAATTGTATTTGGTTTGAAACCGCTGGAAAGTATTTTTTGTCTAAGATTTTTGACAAGTCTTGCTACTACTTCTACTTAATATTACTATGCATAACTCTTCATTGAATTATATCAAGTCCAATCTATTTAGTGCTAAAATAACACAAAGAAAGTGCTAGAAAAGCACAAAAAAATGGAGTGAAAGAGTTTATTCATTATTTCAAAAGAGTTGGTAGCGTTGGTAGCTCAATGGTTAAGGCGCTGGGTTACTGATCGGAGTGTTGGGGGGGGTTCAAGCCCTGGTATCGCCAAGCTGCCACTCTTGGGCCCTTGAGCAAGGCCCTTAACCCTCTGTGCTCCAGGGGTGCCGTATCATGGCCGACCCTGCGCTCTGACCCCAGTTTCCGAGCAAGCTGGGACACGAGAAGAAAGAATTTCACTGTGCTGTAATGTGTATGTGACAAATAAAGTCTATTCTATAATAACATCAAGAATGAATTTTCCTTGAAAGTCATAAAAGGACCCTTTAACGATCCATAAAGAACTCTTTATATACGAAAGGGTCAGTATTTTATTCCTATAAAATTATATAACATAAGGCAAAAGAATGTCACGTTACGGAGAAACTGTGGAAAAAAAGAACAGTCTTCTTTCGTTGTTCAAATTTTTGCTGTTCAAAAGAATTTTGTTTTATGAGGAACATTTTCACAGTGATCGTGTGAACTGTATTGTGAATCTTTAAAAAAAAAAAAAAGAGATGGCTTTATTACTCATGCCTTTTTTAAAATTAGCATATTAAACACAGCACACACGATGTGGATTACAATTTGCCCCAGATATTCCATGATGGCAGATGACGACTGCATTAGA
>JAAIIK010000100.1:712356-715759 GCA_014706435.1 Silurus glanis
CTCTTTCCTTTACAAATCCTAACTTTGGGGTCAGAACACAGGATTATCCTTGATATGGCACCCCTAGACCAGATTAAGATTCTTGCTCAAGAACAGCACTGGGATTTGAACTAATGACCTTTTTTTTGATCAGTAGCCCAAAGACTTCACACTGTCAGAACCGCTGAGTCACCATGTGCCACAATAGCGTCATAGTTCCCATGGCAACATGGCAACATGTCTGGGGCCTGTCTTGGGCTTTATATTGTTATCGATCTGCTAAAACCTGACCCTGGTTTCACTAGTCTTTATACCCGGTGCCTTGCTACAAAACTTTGGGAAAATCTTGTTGTGCATTTACATTTATAGCATTTGGCAGAAGCTATTATTCAGTGACCTACAACTGTGCAGGTGAGAGTTAGGGCCTTGCTCAAGGGCCCAGAATTGGTTTGGTGGTGCTGTGATTTGAACCACTTTTTCCATTTGCTTAAGTATAATCCATGATTCATTTACTTTTTTTCCCATCTATTTCCATAATTTTTTTTTCCGAATCTGGTTTTCCGATTACATGGTGTTGTCTTGTACTGTCTTGTGCTTTCAAACGTATACCGCGATTTACACAATAAGAAGCTCAATTATTTATATATATTCAATCATATGGATTTTACTAACATCCTTTTGCCCTGAAAATCACGCAGGTATAAACCCATCCACTGATCCACTATCAGAAAGAGTCCCAAGCATGAGAAAGACTTCTGAGGCTCCATTTTTATCAGCCTTGGTTTATATTACCATCACCGAGAGCTGACATTTTTGAAATACACTTTACAATGTTATTGCTACAGATTGTAAAGAGTTTCTCTGTCTCTTCAGTGTGACCTGTATTGATGAAACAATATTTCGAAACAATATGTATACACATATATATGTGTGTGTGTGTGTATATGCAATAATGACCTGAATGTCAATAACTGCTTCATGCATACAAAAAAAAAAAAGTTCATTTGCCACACAAGAGTAAAATATCTAAGAACTAAAAAACTGTTGCCGCCTGTTAAAAAAAACAAAAACAAAAACAAAAAGATCACCTCTTGGATGATCTTCTGCAGCTCTTTGTTTTCTCGCTCCAGCTGGCGGGACTTTTCTTCGTCGTTGTTATTAGTAGACGAGCCAGTCTTCATGGTCTCCTGCTGATCGGATTGCCACTCGCCACGTGTGATCAACCTTCGCATCTACAGCACCATACGCAAACACACACACACACACACACACACACACACACACACACACACACACATACATGCACATAAACCACACATATGTATATAGATATACAAATACGCTATATATTTGTATATAGATATACAAATAGGAATACTAATCCTGTACAATATAATACAATAAATACAATCACTGATCCTGAGTCTCACCTTGGGGACGAAGAGCACGACTAGAGTGATGTAGACAGAGAACACGATGGCCAGAGAGGCAAAAGCAAACGAAGCGTCCTGTTTCGAGGACAAGATCATGGTGACCGGAGCTGTAATCATGCACAGGACCTAAAGAGAAAGGAGCGGAGAGAGCAAGGTGAATCGATAAATATTGACCCATGGTCAGTCATCTCTCCGAACAAACACCATTTCAGCCAAAATGGCAGGAAAACATTAACAGGAGGTGATTTGTTTTTTTGGTGTGGATCATTAGTTATATGGACAGGACACAAGGTGCTGGACAAACGTCGCTAAATCATCACGCTTTACTGCATCTGTCCACTCGGGGCAAAGCTTTAATCCATAAATAGGCAAATAAATATGCATCCACATCACCATAGTCTGAAACGTCTCCAGAATTAGTTCCGAAATATTCCTTTCTGTGTTATTTATGACTCGAAAAGTAAACGTCCCTACTGTAATGAATGTTTAATTAAAGGAAACATCCACCCGGAACGTCTTCAATATTAATCTTTATAATTAGCATGCAATCCGAGATTTATTGTGCAATGGCTTGAGTTAATTCGTTTTTTTTATTTTTTTATTATTTGTTTGTTTAACCCTCCTTCTTTGATATATTGCTCTATTTTCTGCTGAACTACCTGCTGATAATGGTGCAGTGGGAATTAACCCCGGTTTCATTCCTTCCTAAAGAGAGCGATGCGGCGGCACTTTAGTCTTTAAATCACTACAGCTCTCTGACCTCCTTATCTGTACACTCTGCTCAACCGGATCAGCTTTCAATCATTAAACTTTCATGCTTATACTACTTGCTGGAACATGGCAAGCAATAAAATAATCACATGCACTAAGATTTCATTCGAGATGTGGAATTTTTCTTCTTTTACTACTAGGAAACTCCATTGTTAATGCACTTGAAACATCATGAACATAAAACACACTAAACAGACAAAAGTCTGTAGACACCTGATGATAAGATGGTTTACTAATGGATTTGTGAACATCACATTCCTCATTTAGTCCCCATTTGCTGTTATAGAAATCGCCACTCTTCTGGGAAAACGTTCCACTAGGTTTTGGAGTGTGCTTGTGGAAATTTGTGCTGATTCAGCAACAAGGGTGTTAGTAAAGTCAGGTACTGATGTAGGTTAGGT
Source organism: Silurus glanis (assembly GCA_014706435.1). NCBI lineage: Eukaryota > Metazoa > Chordata > Actinopteri > Siluriformes > Siluridae > Silurus > Silurus glanis. The sequence goes on from JAAIIK010000100.1 coordinate 714,941, forward strand.
GAGGGGTGCAGTCAGGGTTCACGTTCATCCCAAAGGTGTTTAATAGAGTTGAGGTCAGAGCTCTATAGAAGACCACTCAAGATCTTTCACTCCAACCCATGCACAGGAGCACTGAAACAGGTTTGGGTCTCCTAGTTCTGGTAAAAGGAATATTAAATGCTACTGCCTGGAAAAGTCAAGTGTCCCCATACTTAGTGTATCAGAGTGACATTTTCCTTTAAATTTCAATCCACTTTTGAAGTTTTTTTTCCCCATTATATTCTCCTTTTATTAGAAATAAATATATAAATAATCCGATATTGCCCCGGCAGCCTGTCATCCATCAAAGAATCAGAGCCACGCATTTAATAGCAAGTGCGTCCATAGGATCCAAATTCGGCTCGGTGTATAACAGACAAGCCCGTGGAGCCGAGGCAGAAGATGACAGCGGGGACGAAAGGAGAGAAGAAGAATCAGTCAGAAAGCACTTGCGTGCTGAAACGCTAGATAAAGCCGGAGCGCAGCAGTGATTTTGACTCAGCATGGTGTTAGCAGCTCAGCAGTCTTCAACTCTTTGAAGTTATAGATTTCAAATAAAGCCCACGGACCCAAACTGTTCACGGGTTGTCTGTGTTTATAGATGAGTAATAGCATCCGCTCGAAACAGAAAATGCCCGTAAAAATCTAAGATCAAAATGTGTCACAAAGCTATGATAAACCATTCAAAGGGTATTTGACATCATGTTGGATTCATTACTAGATTTTATGCCAGGGAATCGAACTCCGGGGCTTGTAACACACACACACACACACACACACACACACACACACACACACACA
>JAAIIK010000100.1:720759-750404 GCA_014706435.1 Silurus glanis
TATATATATATATATATATATGTACATAATAAGTGAAATATAGTGTTTAAAGTTTTAGTTATAGTTATATACTTAAATAATGTTAATATCTTTAGCAATTTATGTGCAATAATTGTAGTGCAATAATTATAATAATAATAACAATAACAATAATAGTTACATGTACAATAACTTGTATAACTATCATTGTAGTCTGACTATTTCTGCCATCTCTTTAAATGCTACTACACATTTTATACAGTATATTTCAATAAGATTGGAAACTAATTAATTGTACAGCATCTATACTTAATATATAACTTAATATGTATATTACATTTAAAACTTTTGACATTTTATTTTACTTCAATTTTTACCTAACTTTTACTGTGAGCAACTGCAACCCAACAACTTCCCCGTGGGATCAATAAAATATTCCGATTTGATGATAACAATATATGAGGATAAAATATGCAGGGAAAGAAATAAAATCTAGTGAACTAAAACAACATGTCGACTCAGATAAAAATATAAAACCTTAAAATCCTAACCGAATCCACTTCCTTTTCTGGGTAGACAGATTGAGAGGCACAGTGAATTATAATTTTGTATTTTTTTTTTTTAAAACAGAGAGACAGGCAAGCTGAGGGACTCACTGAGACATTATAGATGGCCATTCCCACGGCTCGGTGGTCGTTTATCTTCTCTGTAGAGATAGATTTGGTCTCGTAGGCAAGGAAGATGCCAAGCAGCAGCAATAAGCCCTTGTAGCCATAAACCACACCTGGAACAACAAAGACACAACAAAGTTATACAGACAAAATAAACATGTGTTGTTTTATAATAGAGGTACTAAAAATGTTATCCATACACAGTCTGATCCATACAAAAATCCGAAAATCAATCTAAATCTTTAGACCTTTAGTTTTTTTAGATGTACATATCAAATAACCGGATAAAATGCATTAATTGATGATTGAGAGACGTATAGTTCCACATTAATCTTTATGGTAATTCAGTTCTCAAGGTCACTGCCACAAGAGTTGAAGATTCATTTGTTTTATTAGTGTGAAATATTACATGAAATAAAAAACCTGGGGAGAAACAAAACAAGCAGAACTCCTTGTTATAGCATGAAAATTCCTGTTACAATAATTGTAACCGGCGACAGGGCCATGTTTGGCCGAGGCTCATTACTGCACGTGGGGAATGAAGGCTGGAACGTGTGGTCCGATCCACTAGACGAGCTTCTGTAGCTCAAATTTCTGAAGATGTTAATGCTGGTGATGCTCGATAGGTCAGAACTGTTTTGGCAGCAAAAGGGGGACCAACACAATATTAGGCAGGTGGTCATAATGTTATGCCTGATCGGTGTCTACCTAAAGTTTTTTGAATAAAGATGTGCATTAGAGTTATTAGTATATTGCTCGTGACTTTCATTCCATGGTTCAATTTTAGAAAATGGAAATAAACTAGTAGTCCTGTTTAAACCACTACAACTCTGACCAGGCAGTTACTAAGGAGGAATGAATGAACACAGTAAAGTTTCTTTTATCATAAAGCCCTCGATCATGAAAAGTAACAGCTTCCCATTTAGATTACATTTTTCCTTGCATCCCAAAGCACAGCTCTCGTCTCAACCAAATGCCTTCTGGGGAAAAAAAAATCGCAACCTATTCTGCACCTCCTATTCGTATCTGCATTATTATTCATTTACGAATAATGTGTTCATATCCGTATCCGAATATTCTCGTGCATGTGTCCTTACCGAGCCATGTGTTCATCTTCTCAGAGCTGCAGTGCTCCAGTAGAGGCTCGATCAACACGTCTAAGTCTTCTTTCGGCGCCTCTCTTGTGAACTTCTGCTCAAAAGGTGCAATCCAGCAACAACACGCACAGAGAGAGAGAGAGAAGGAAAGGGAAAGGAAAAGGGAATTTCCATTTTATTTCCATTTGAATCATCTCCCTGATATGTTTATCCATAGAAAACTGACTCTCTGGCAGCCCTGTGATTTAAATCCATCTATTTCTGCAACGACACACAAACATGCTGCATGTCGTGAGAAGTTTTGCACTGCCCTACCTCCTCCGTGATGTGCAGCGGATCCACAATCTGCCAGATCATGAGGGACAGGACGTCAATAACCAGAAGCACACCGACCGTAGCGTAGAGCTTCCAGGGCTCCAGATGCTGCAGGCATACACAAAGACCAACAAGTCACCTTTTCTCATGGACAGCAAACACTCGAGGAGACTGGAAAGGATTTATGACCCTATAACCAGTGTGTCCAAGGAGAACTTGGGGAGAAAACAAGTGGGCCATTACGGCGAAGCTGGGTACAGAGTGTAGATCTTATACGGGTGTCAGACTTGAATTGAAAGCATTACTCTTTTACAGAGTCAATGACTCCTGTTCACGTTTTATATTATAGATAGCTGTGTTGGCGACAAACAAAAGCCATCTCAAGGAAGAAATCAAGGTTTAGTAGATGACAGTTGGTTTAGGCTGAAGCTTTCATTTCACAAAATAAGAAACAACTGATCTGTGACTGGCTATAGAGACGTTTAATATTAAAGCAGTCAGGCAAATCGAATGCACTGGCTGGAATGTGTTTACTTCCTGCTAAGATGCAACTTATACAGTATAATGACGATCGACCATCTTATGCATAAATGCACCTGAATGAAACGCATTTGCTTTAGTCAATAGTGCAAGATTTTTCTACCTTGTTTTTCATACAGTTCCTGTTCCTGAGGAACAAACACAAAATGCATTGTTGATTTTTGATAAGGCACACAATAAATATAGATAATGGAATTTGGGTATAAATCTATTACTATTCTCACATTCTTGTAAATAAATGGTCTGATACCAAATACCCCAGTGGTGGACTGTATTTGTACTTTATCAGAGCATTTTCATTTGGGGAAACTTTGACTTTACTACATTTTAATGTGTAATATCTTCCTTGTTAAAGTTGTTGTCATTTTTTTCAGTACACAAACCATGTAGTTGAGTAAAAGTAGAGTTAAAATATGAGCTCCCTTTAAACTTTCACTTGAGTAAAAGTGCAAAAGTATTTGCCTTCAAATGTACCCCAGTATCCAAAGTGCTATGATTTATTATGGCTATAATGTTCTTATTATGATTTTTGTCATAATCAACTCAGTTTATGTGAAAAGACTCTGTTACTCTCAGCACACCAGTCTACTAGAATGATATTAATGAGACAAACACTGTTTGATGTCTGTTCAAATTATAATGAGCCCAAAACCTTCTTTTCAACTACTAAAAACAATCATGCAAATTAGGCCAGGGGTGTTTTGACAAGTTCGAGTCAGGACTGATTTCGTATGTAATGTAGTTGTAGTAAATGTAAAATATTACTTTTCCCCAAATGGAAATACTTCAGTAAAGTACAGATATAAAAAAAGCCACTTTAATACAGTAACAAATTACATTTACTTCGTTACTGTCAACCAATTTTGCAGGGTCAGCTATAATACTGCGCCCCTGGAGCACAAAGAGTTAAAGGCCTTACTAAAGAGCCCAAGAGCTGTAGCTTGGCGATACTGTAGCTTGAACCCTTGAGCTTCTGATCAGTAACACAGAGCTTTAATCACTGAGCTTTTAGTCCAGAACACTGCAGAAAAACAATGGCATTTCTTGGTAGTTTAAAGTGAGACCCTGTCACAAAACCACTAGTATAACCCCTCAATTCTGGTGACAGTGTGTGTGGAGTACGGAGTCTCTAACTGCATGTCTGTACCTGTAACTATAGAGAATGGAACACTGAACCGCATCAATTATTCAAAAATAGTTCCCATAGTTTGGTCATTTTGATGCAGAAATACTATTGTATTTTTGCAATTTTACTCCAGTGACCATTTTTACTCATACTGGAGTGGATTTGCGCTGATACTCAAGTACATCACCCACTGTAACATTCTATACCTGGTGAACTCATTGTATGATTCAAACCTACCATACGCTTTCAGATTATTGAACGGAAATAACTGCGAATAACTGATGCTTTACAAATAAAAGGAAAGCAGATTGTGAACTCAGCAAAACAAATCAAAAGGGAAATCATTTTCCTTCAACACAAGCAACCTGATGAAACTTTGTAGGACCTTCAAACCGCTTCTTCAATAGCGAGCGTGAAAATGAAAATGACTGAACGTGAGGTGAAGTGAGCGCAAATAAAACGCAAAGTAATCGTGAGCATACAGGGTTTAACCATTGCATGCAAGAGCACCTCACATCTGCGAGCACTGAGCACCGAGGTTCATTCAAGATAATGTTCTGCAATCAGGGGCATCACAGAGAATTCGATTTAACTCCATTGGTGTCAGATGCTGGAATGAATTATTTTGGCATTTGAACATGTTTACCAACGTATAGATTAAGTAAATTTTTTTATTCTTTGCTTTTCTCAATACAGGCTACTTGTAAAACCAGGATACTTGTCAGTGATACTCAAACATACTGTAACAAATGTCACCCCTCTCAAATTGACATTCATCATCATCATCATCATCATTAGTATCCTCATTAAGCTTAGAGCACTCTGCATATTCTAATCCGCCCCCCCCACCCAGAAAAACAGGCAGACGCTCATTTATATTCACTAATGGTTTCTTATCACAGAAAAATATTCTCTGTTTTTCCGATTCAGCTTATCTCTTCTCTCTTTCTTTTATTCTGGTACCCAAGATATTAGACGTGATGGCGGACACGTATCTGCTGACTGGGGAGTGTTAACGGGAAAGTGGGTGTGTTGATGTGGGTTTTTGCAAAACGATGAAGAGAATCGTTTTAGCCAGAGCTAAAGTGTCGTCAAGTTTTGGCCCGTGCGATAAATGGTTCATTTAGGAGTATTCAAGGGCGTCTGGAGACCTATTTCTCTGAGGTCAGCAAGAGAGATGAGGGCTAAAGTGATGAAATGAGGAAGAGAGAGAGACCTGTTTTACTTATGAACGATAGGGACATCTGAGGCAGAAAGAGAGAGAGTACTTATTTTTCATCTAATTATTTAATCTAATCATAATGATCACATAATTTCACAATTTTTCACAGAAGCGGGATCTTTATCACGTTTATAATGAACTTTTGCAGCTTAGCTCTTCACCATTAACCCCTGTGTAAAAGGTGCAGAACATTTACCTTCCGCTTGTCTTTCTTCTCATCCTTCTTGGTGAAAACCGTGTGCACCCACCAGATCTTTGTAAACATGCTGCCATAAGCCAGACTGAAACCAAGCCCAAGCAACCACAAGCGGAACTGGAAAAGAAGCGATCTTTTCAGTATTCAAGGAACATACTTCAAGGATAGACTTCTTATATTTTTTTTCATGCTTGTTAAAAAAAACTTTGATGTATCCTACATTTCAACCCCCTGTTTTACAATTTCCCATCATGCCCTTGCGTGTACCTGGCACACTACAGGAAATTGAGAGCGACGGACGTGAAGCCCGTCGATCCCCAAAGGAAAGACTGCAGCTAAAGCCATCATACAGCCCACGGCTGTCATGTTGTTCAGGTACGGCTGCGAGTTCTGAATGTACCTATGGGAATATTTACAAGAGAAACTCCATTAATGAATAAAAACAGGATGCGCTTCATTTATCGACAGAGACACCTTATAGTTTCATACACAGGTCGTGTACGAGAACATCTGGGAGACTTTGTACGTCTTGATGTCTCATCAGTTGACCAGTGACGGAGAACGCTTGAGAAAACAGGATGGCATCTGGATGCTTTATTATTAAGCGACAGCTAAGGATGTTTATTTTACATTTGCTCGTTCAGGCAGATGCTTTTATTGAATCAGATTTAATGAAAAGGCACGTAGAAATGACTTCCTTTTTTTAATTTATACTTTAAAGTAACAAATGAACTTGGGATAGAAAATGAGGACTGATAAAAACAGATTGCTTTCCCTATCAACTTCAATATGATGTTGTTTAAAGGTAATTGTTGCATAATTAAAAATAAATGTGGTTAAGGCTAATTTGAGAATATACAAATTATATACAAAGCAGGCAATTATTTAAATAAACAACTAATAGCAGTTTTCACAATATCCTGAGGCTGACTTAATGGTTCTAGTCGTAATTATCATTTTCATTTGCAATCACTGCAGAGTTCTATTCATTTAAATATCATTAAAATTTATCTTCCAAACTGTGTTTTGGGTGCATTTGGTCAAAAACAGTAACTTGGGTCTGTTTGTTGCCAAATCTTACAAGAAAAACTGACTAAACTTCAAAATGTAGACACTTGTTATTGAGACACTCTAAGTTAGCCCAGATCAGGGTTCAAATCCATTGTCTGTACACTATACATACAGTATATACAGTATTTTACAAAAGTGAGTACACCCCTTACATTTCAGCAACCATTTTAGTGTCTTCTCCAGGGACGATACTATAGAAAAGAAACTTGAATACCGTAATTTCCGGACTATTAAGTGCACCCATATATAAGCCGCACCCACTGAATTTGACAAAGATTTTTATTTTGAACATAAATAAGCCACACCTGTCTATAAGCTCAGTGTCTACACTGAAACTAATGAACTTTACACAGGCTTTAACAAAGACAGTGTCTGTTACATGGTGTAACGGGTGAGATATGTTGTGGCTCCTTTAAGAGCAGAGCGGCATTTTGGGAATAGCCTGCTGCCGCATTTTCCGGTATTACTGCATGTGTGCAAGACCGAGGAATATGTCCTTATTATTTTCTGATGCTCATTTCTACGTTTCTTTGACTACCCCGTAACGCTGTTGCCAAGAAAAATAAAAAAGCACGAGTTTTGGAAACCTGTCTGTGCTTATATGATTTCTGTTGCAACTGGAGTTAGCGAGCTCTCCCATGACCCAGACTCAACGCGTTACAACGGCTTGTATCTAAACAGTAGCCTACCAAGAAAGTAATTGTTCACTGTCTTCCTCCTTCCTTTCACAACTATTTCTCTCGGGTGTTTTTCTTTTGTCATGGTCGTGCGACAAAAGAAAAATAATAAATGTGCGGTGAAGCTTTTCTCCCGATGCCGTGCAGCTCAGAACACAGGTGAGGTGCGTTTTTTTCGTTTCCGTTCGGAAATTTCATTGGTCTAATGTTATGTCGCTCAGTTTTTTGGCTTGAAGTTTGTGAAACCGGGAAAAACCCAGGAAAAATCCATAAATTAGCCGCTTCGTTGTTTAAGCCGCGGGGTTCAAAACGTGGGAAAAAAGTAGTGGCTTATAGTCTGAAAAATACGGTATATATTAGTGTAGTCAATGTGCAGTTTGTATAGCAGTACAGATTTACTGTCCTCTAAACATACATATACTAATGTCAACAAAAGGGAGTGCACCCTCAGTGAAAATTGTGTCTTTTGGGGGACACTGTTTAAGTCTGTCTTTGTCTATCTCAATGTTTTGTGATAACTTCATTCTGGGAATTAACTCTAAATAAATTTCTGTAGTTGGATAATCCGGATATAGTTCTGAACCAATGCAATATCATGTGTAATCCGTAGTGCAGCAGTTTGTTCTGTTGTCTTTATGTCTCTAACAAAGCCAATGATGGATTCTTCCAGAAAATCCAATGTAAATATGATGGGGAAAAAAAAGACAATGCAAGAATGAGACATCAAAAATCTGTCTGGATTGTCCAGAAACTATTCAAACAATATTTTTAACGGCATGGCAAAGGAAGTCATTTTATTACTGCGATGCATTTATTTTCCAAAACCCTGGAAATGTATTTCAGCAGCTGACAAATCTTTTCATGCAAGAATGAAGTGGACAAATGACCAACTTGGGGATGTACTGCTATACAAAAAAATAATCAACATAGGTTTTTGTGATGTGGCATAAAGATGGATATTTTCCATCCATCCATCCAATCGAATCCAATCTATTTTTATTCATTTTTTACACTGTTCATTCTAAAAAGGTTTGCAGAACTACAACTTAGGATCTTGGGAAACACAATAAATTGGATGTCAACCAACAAAGGAGGGCACATACTTGCATTCAAGATTCAGGATTTTTTTTTCTCACATAGTTATATGCAGAATACATTTACTTGCAGTAAAATGAACCCCCATTCGCACAAATACACACAATTTGGAAATGCCAATCAGAAAGCATGTTTTTGGATTGAGGAAGGAAACCGGAGTACCCATGGATTTCAAACCTCCAACCCGAGTTTTGAGACCAACACTAAGCCACTATGGTCTCTCCCTAAGAAGAAATTTGAGCTTTTATTCAATAATAGTCATCCCCTCACCAGCTCCTCATTTTTTCTCTGTTTTGAAGTTAATAAAATGTAAAGTACAGCTTTTTATAACCCCACAAGAGCTTCAGTTTTAGAGATGCTCTGACCCAGTCTTCTAGCCATCACAATTTGTTAAACCCGCTAAAATCCTGACACTTGCCCATTTTTCCTGCTTCTAACACGGCAACTTTGAGGGCAAAATCTTTACTTGCTGCCTAATAAATCCCACCCACTAACAGGTGCCATGGTGAAGAGATAATCAGTGATATTTACTTCACCTGTCATAATGTTATAATGTCATAATGTTATACCTGATCTGTATAGTTACATGTTTTGAAATGTTCATAGTGACCAATCAGAAAAAAAGCAGCCCCATACTAGCTTTTTTCTCAGTTTTTTGCGGCAAATGAAAAGAAAAAAATCAGCTTGTCGTATCTCAAAGCGCTTTGTCCTGAAGACTTACAGTCCTAAAAAGTTACAGCTTTACCACTGACTAATGCAAAGTGCTGACAATGGAGACTCCTTCCAAATCTCTTACATGGAAACACAATGCGAAACATCAACAGTGATGGACAAAATAAACCTTCATCGCGTCTGATTGCGGTTTGATATCTGCCTTTTCCAGCGAACTTCGTTACAAACCGAGAACTGCAGTGCAGTTGCTATCGAGCCGAAACCACAGGATGTGAAAGACTCAAAACATTGTCGTGAATATCACAAAATAGATAAAGGCCGGAAAGGGGGGGGTGTGGGGGTGGGGTGTAGGAGTGAAACTGGGGAGTGCTGTATCAATTCTGTGCCTTTGTTTTTGTTTTCTTCAAGGAAATAAACAACCTGCAAGTAAAATGTTGCATCAGATACAAACGGAGTTGAAATGAGTTCGGCCAGGCATCGGGGCTGAACGCCAATCAGATTTAAATCACCTTTTTTTATTTATTTTTTTTAGAGCTAGCACACATGAACATGCTCTTCTTTTCATTAGAGACACACACACACACACACACACACACACACACACACACACACACACACAGAACCAAGGCCTGCAAAAGTTATCTGGGGTTTGGGTGATATCTCAAGTCAGTTAGTCGAAATGAAAAGGGAGAATTCACATACACACACACACACACACACACACACACACACACACACAAAGAAGTTTGAATGCAGTTATCACAAGTACACTGCGTACTTAGTATGCGTATCATGCACTTAATATTCTGAATCTATCAGCCACACTTACTCGGCTCTGCACGCTCCTGTGCACACTGCATCACTATCTAATGCATACATATGTGAAGGAGACTGTGGCTCTGGCTATTAACTAGCGCAGATGGAACATCTGAAGTCCTCTCCATCTTATTCAATCTCATTCACTCACGTGCCCTCTTCTGCTACTATTTCTGGCTGCACAGAGACCCAGACGAAATGAAAATGGACCGTTCTGACTCTTGCTTTTCTTTTTTTTTCTTTCTTTTTTTTATATGGAATCCAGCACACACCTGACGTTGCTGTTGTAAATGTTGAACGTGAGACACACGATGCCCAGTAAGATGCCCAGTCCAGCAAACACCGAGACAGACACAAAGAGCTTCTGAGACAGGAATCTGAATTTCCGGATCACCACCGTCTGATCCGCCGGGGGACCAGGGCCTGAAACAGGAGGAGACATGAAGAAGAAAAAAGAGAGATGATAAAAACAGTAACCAAAAGAAGAGAAGAAAAAATAAATGAGTTGGGAATAGAAAGCAATGAGTTGAAAATAAGAAAGACGAAGAGAAGAGTTAGAACAAAGTAGAAGAAAAGAACAAAGAAGAGGAGAGCATAGAGGAAGATGATATGAAATGAGATGAGTATAATGATGAGAAGGAAAATATTGACAAGAGAATGGAAACAAAAACAAGAAAGAGAGAAGAAGCAGAGAAGAAAAGGAAACAAAAGTCGAAACAGAAAGATGAAATGAAAGGCGGGATGAGAGGAAGAGAGGGGAGGAGGGGAACACAGAAGATGAAAGACAAAAAGGAGATGAGAAAAAGTGAAGAAAATAAAAATAATAAAACAAAAGTGAGAATGCTTAGAGAATAGAGGAGAAAAGAATAAAGAGGACACAGAAGTTGAGTAGACAAGAGGGGAGAAGGATGGGGGGAAAGGAAAGAAAAGGAAAGAAACATTGGATGGAAGGTAATAATAAGAAAAAAATAAGAGAGGAGACAAAGTGTAAAAAAAAAAGAAAGAAAAAGGATGATAGAAGAAAGGAAAAAGAGAAGAGAAGAGAAGAGAAGGAAAAAGAAAGGGAAAGGATGGATTAAAGTAAAAAAAAAAGTGAAGAGAAGTAATTGTTAAAAGAAGAAATATTTCAGAAGAGAAGTGAAGAGAAGAGAAGAGAAGAGAAGAGAAGAGAAGAGAAGAAAAGAGAAGAGAAGGAAAAAGAAAAGAATGAATACAAGTTAAAAGTAAAAGAGAAGAGATTGGTAGAAGAAAAATAAATTAGAGAAAAAAAAGATATATAGAGGGGAAAAAAGGAGAGGAGAGGAGAAGAGAGGAGAGGAGAGGAGAGAAGAGAAGAGGAGAAAATAGAAAAAAAGTGAAGAGAAGAGATTGTTAGAAGAAGAAAAAAATTGAGAAGAGAAGAAAAGAAAAGAAAAGAAAAGAAAAGAAAAGAGGAGAGAACCTGCATTACTATTAAACTACCAAAGGACTTGGAAGCTGAATAAGAGTGAGACAAATAACATAGTAAGAGAGAGAAAGAGAGAGACAGAAAGAGAGAGAGAGAGAGATAGATAGAAAGAGAAAGAGAGAAAGAGAGAGAGAGAGAGGGATTAGCAGTGACCCAGTTGTATAAAGCCTCTTTCTCCTGTAATCACGGTGCTGTGTTCGTGTGCCTCAGATTCAGTTGCATGTTCAGTGTGGAGTTTTATCTCCTCACTTTCCTCATCTGTGTGCATTGACATCATCACTGCCTCGTTCCTCCTCTGTGGGCCTCGGGTGCAGGACTGCATGCTGAGCGTAGCGGGACGTTTTTTCTCCCGAGAGGAGAACGCTGCAGCTGCAGCACTCCAAAGCTTTATTGGTTTCTCTCTCTGCAATCCTGTGCGTTTGTGTGTGTTGTTCGTGACCTGTCCACATTCACTGCTTAGTACTCCTACCTGACCTTGATGGTGAAATCACGGCCATACGCTACTATGGCAACCAAGCCTCTTTACGGGTTATGGTTGCTAGGGTGATGGAAGACGGCAGCAATGCAGTGGTTGTCATGGGCAACCAGGGAAGGAGAGAGGGCATGTTTTATGTTTGGGAGACACACAGAGAGAGAGAGAGAGAAAGAGAGAAAGAAAGAGAGAGAGAGGGGAACATGCCAAATAGAAAGCGGGGATTGCTCAACATGGAAGGTCCTGGAGCAAAGTCACAGTCTCCTTGGCGGCTGCTTTATTCAACCACGTCACCGCTTCATGCTTATTTTTAGCTGCTTCGCTTCAGTGAACAGGTTGGCGCTAGGCAACGTTCACCATGGTGACAGTGTGACAGGGTCATCATGGCCGTTTTACAACCCAGCGGTGACCCGGGGTGCTCACGCCTCTACAGTGTGACAGTTGGCATGCGTGTGTGCGTGTCCATGCTCCCAGATGGCATGGCTTGTGTCCCTGCGGTTAGGCCACACACACACACACACACACACACACACACACACACACACACACACACAGAGCTCATGCGTTAACCTTGATGCGTGTGTCGCATGCAGACACGCTGTTTTTCCTCCCCAGATTCTACTTAAGATCTACTCAATATGGAGCAAAATACGACGAAGGTCAATGGTCATTGTCGCTCCAATGTCTTCCAGACACGTTCCACTGCACCTCACGCACACCCACGCGCACACAATCTCACCCTGAATCTATAGGTAACAGGCTTTGCCACATCAGCCAGCTGTCACCTCGTCGTTCACACTCACAAGTTAAATAAACACTTGCAGCCTCCTCATATTCCCAGCGGAAGGGCTTTTTGTGAAAATCGCAATTAGCGCTTGCAGCGACACAGGCTCGCTACAGTTGCCATGGAGCTTGATGGATTCTCGACATCCGAAAAAGCTAATAAGGCCGTCCTCGCAGGCATACGCCGGCCTTGTGCGCACGATTCACACGTGCACATAAAGAGCCGACATTCATTGGCCCGCAAGCAAATCCAGCCTAAAGCTTACGGCACTAAACACGCAACTCAAATACAATTTAATTTCCCTGCATCCGGCTTTCGAGTTCTTCTGACAGAAAATTTCGCCGCCCGTCCCGATTGGACTATTCATATCCGCGGAGGACGCAGAGAGACGCCTCCCGGCTGCCTGTCTGCACTTTCCTTTCTGATTTGTTTTGTTCAAGATGTCGTGAGGCATCTCCTCCACACACCCTCCCTGAGACTGAGTTTGAGCCGGTCATGAAATTTGATTAGAAAACTGAACGGAGCCATCACTCATGCTATGTGGGGCAGATTTTTTTATTAGTCTGCTTGCTCAATTTATGTTCGGAATTACCTAGTGGCACTTTTTTAATGTCATTCATTTTTCATTTTTCCCTTTTACTTTTTTCTTCTTCTCCTCCTTCCCTCTATCTTGTTGTTCTCACAAAGAGAATACTAAAGAGAGTTTGACTGATTGATTAAGAGCCTCCAGCCAGCCTGGCTTGCCACGGAGCTCTTCTCTGTGTTTGTGTGTTCGGTTATGAATGTGATCATAAGTGGCACAGAGCTATAAAAGGAGAGCAACATCGAAGGAACAGTGTATGTGTGTGTGTGTGTGTGTGTGTGTGTGTGTGTGTGTGTGTGTGTGTTCGAATGACAAAGAGAGACAGCATGAAAGATAGAAGGATAGAGGCATATTAGGCATGGATAAAGAGATATAGCATAGACTATAAGTAGAGATTAAACACATGATATCAGTGTTTTAATCCACAACAACTTGGCACTGCTTACAATTTTTTAATGTATAAAACAAAACAAAACAATATTCTTATATAAAAGATAAAAAATATAAAAAACATATATTTTTATGCATTTACAGCTACATTTAATTTAGGAAGGAGCTTGTTCTTTTTTTTTTTTTTTGAAGTGAATCAAACAAAACTACAAGTCGTAGCACTATGAGAATAAAGTTCGAAATTATAAGAATAATGTAAAAAGATTTAGAGAATAAAGTCGTTGCATTACGAAATTAAAGTCGTAATATTTTTTAAAAAATCACAAAATTGCAAAAAAAAATAAACGTTTGCTGTTCTGCATAAAATGGATGTGGAGGATTTGGCTAAACCCTACTTTAGGTTAGGATATAGCAATAAAGAAAGTCGCATCAGCACAGAGTTATAATTAGTAAACGGACACTGCAGCGGTTATTTAGAAAACGCAGTTTATTCAGAAGGAAAAAAAAAATCTGACAGACGTTGAGGAAACTGCCTCTTTTGTGCTGTCGATGGGTAAATCTGTGTGCTATTTGAAGAGGAGATGTTGTTTAACAAGAGACTATGAGGATGGTGATCAAAGAACTCAACCCTGAAGGAGTAGAACACCGGCACGCTCGACATTTCTGACGTTTCGGCATATGGATTCATAAGATAAGCTCTTAAAATGTTGTCTCAAAACTTTATTCTTGTACTGCTACAACTTCATTCTTGTAATCTTAGATTTTTTTTTTATTGGAACATGGCAATAAAACGATGTTGTATACACTGACACTGGAGACTCCTTCCATAAATATATTTAGGTTTGAATATAACAAAAACTATATATATATTTATACAGCTGCAGATCATTCAATCAACACCTCCCTGGCCACTCAGCTCTAACAATTTAATGCTGCCATGATGCAATACATTAAATAAAAGTGCATCTCACCTATCCACTTGTCATTCCCGTACCAGGAGAGATTGCCTTTGGTCATGTCATAATATCCGATCTTCTTATAGCTCCCCCCTATAGGAGACAGACAGAAGTGTGAGATAGTGTGAGAGAGGCAGAAGAGGTATAGTAAGAGACAGAAGCATGGCAGGTGCCCCGTTCTATAGCGCTTTGAAATCGATGTGATAAGACAGCTGAACAATTTGACAGCTTTTTTAATATGTGTTGCTTCTTCCTTTCAGCCAGCAGCCTGAAACCAGAATCTATCAACAAAGAGTTCCTTATCACACAATGCCCTTCCCCGTGCATTTTTTCCCCATAATTCTTATGGAGGGAGGACACCAGAGCTGGGTAACACTGATATACCAAAACAGGTTGGCAGAGAAATTTATCTTTATTTAATGTAATCGAACTAAAAGCGACTACACAACCCGACTGTCAGAGACACACACACACACACATGTTCTCTCTGCAAGTTTGCAAACCATTTATTGCCATTTGGGTCATTACAGGGCTCCAGGGGTCTGTAGCCACATGCACAACAAGAAATTATCTTAAGTGAGAAACGTTATAATTATCAGGTAATCATTAAGCATAATTACTGCACTCAGCCTCAGCTACCTCCTGGGAGATTCATGTGTGTATGAGTGTGAATATATGTTTCTATCTTTGTGTAAAAAAATAAGAAGGAGAAGAAAAAAGGGCAGAAAGTGAAAACGAGAGAACACAGTAAGAGAGAAAGAGTTATTATTAGCTACTGTTGTTGCTGTGTGCGTTCACTGTATAACACCGGCTTCTACTTCATTTCCACAAAACTTGACGTTCGAACAGTGAGGTGTTCTGTTAACTTGAACTTTTGTTGCCTTGCTGCACTTTAATTAAAACTTATCTGTCAGTGCACTGGGAACAATAATAAGCAATACAGCCATGCATTAAAACCCCCAGAATAAATTGCAACAACTCAGCTGTTATATCTAGCCTACTTTTGACCCTCTTCGACCTCCACATTTTGCTCCATTTGACACGCCTTTTAACACATATAGCTTAAACAAACAAATGCATATCAACCCCTTAAATATTTAGTTATTTATCCTAATACACACTGGCAGCATGATGGGGCAGGAGGTAGCATTGATGCCTCAAAGCTCAAGGTTTGAGCCTGAGCTCGAAATTAATTTACGTGTGGTTTTCGTCTCTGTCTCCTTGAAGATGTACTGACTATCTAGAAACGCCCCTAGCTATGATTGCATGTATGTGTGTGTTTGTGTCCAGTGTTAATAAGATTAGGATTCATCTTAATTCTGATCAGGATACTTTGTAACCACAATAACAGTAAGATTAGTTGAACCCAAAGACACACCCTTAGTTCAAGTGATTCAAATAAAAGCATGTCTGTAGATCTTACTGAATATCAATAATGCATCAGTTTATGATATGCCAGTGCCAACAAATCAAAATGATGCTAATTAATCAACTGCAACAACTAAGACACATTTCTGACCTCCTTCGACCTCCACACTATGTCTGCCTGTGTTTTGATTTTTTTGGCTTCCTATTTCGCATACAATAATTAATTACATGACTAATAAAATTTCTACTTTTTCTGTAATTTATTCTAATCCTAAACCGTGTTTATTCATTTTTCCACAGTTCCTTGGCTCTTAATTGCTGGGTGCGTCTTAAATGTTAATTTGCAGTCCCTCATTTCCTGTCTGTAATCTGCTTCCTTGTTTCATTATTACAGGAAAGGAAACGAGGACAGGAGAAATCGATCGCAAAACTAATTTGTCAAAGGACTCGCTCTTGACTCGCTCGATGAAGCGTCATGTTGAAGTGACATCACATACTGATGACTTGTCCATCTGTATTGCCTGTCACTGGGTTGAAAATCCTGAATTTAATTACTCATAGGATTACATAGTGAACCAAAAAAATGCACGTGCAATGTTTGAGCCTATTTTGGGGAAAATTCTGATAGAGCATCTCAGGCTGAGATAAGCTAGCATTAACATGTTTTGGTTGACCATGCTGGATGCTAACACTATAAGCTAGCATTTCCAATTCTTCCGTTCATTTGTACTAGACATCCAATCTGTAGAAGACATCCATTTCTAATTAAAATTCTATTTGAAGACGAATCAAATACTTTTTAACCACAGTAATAGTAAGATTAGTTCAATCCAAAGACGCACCCTTAGTTCAAGTAATTAAAATAAAAACATGTCTGTTAATCTTACTGAATATTAAAAATCGGGTTATGATGTGTCAACAAATCTAAATTCCCCTAATTAATTACCTGCAACAAATCAGATCCATTTTTGACCTCATTTGACATCCACATTATGCTTGGCTTCTAAGCATTTCATTGTCACCTTGTTAAGAATGAAAGTGTACACTTTGCACTGCAGCTCACCAGTGATAAACACAAATCAGCCATTTGATGCCTTGGTGGACTTGGTGTCGTCTTTATATCTTGCTCCTCACACACTATCACTTTATAGAAGCTCACACTCACCAAAGCAACAACCTTTACAACCTTTTCAATCTATCCAGAACAAGAGAATGAAAAAATACCACAGGCTTGAAGTTTTTTTAAGCTACAGGGCTAGAAAGTTGGACGAAGCGATACGGGTGACGACACAGGCACAAAGACACGAGCGGAAGAATAAAAGCCCGCCAATCACATGGTTCGGACTCTGGAAATAGCTCTGGCCTGACAAAACCCCCAGCAGAGATAAGAGGATGCAATCAGCGTGTGGTAGCAGAGACTGGAATATCGACGAACTTGGCATTGCTTGAGACAGTGAAGCAGAAAACAGCACGGCCCGTTTCATCTATTCCATCACCGAGCCTAGAAAAAACACCGTCCAAACAAAAAACAAAACAAAAAAATACAAAACTATATATATAAATCAACATTAAAGGTTCGCTCTGAACAAAAAGCTATTTTAGTAAAGAAATAAAACTAACAACCTGATATTTATTAGCCTGAAGAAAGCCTTCACTCGATTACATCATTTTGACATTTTCGAATAAATATAGCTCTGAAAACAACAATTTCAGAATTTTTTCTGAATTTCATTCCACGCTATTATACGAAAAACCAAGACACAAATGCAGTTTATGTATTTTATTTTCTATGTTTAGAAATAAATTTAAATAATTAATATAAATAATTAAAATAAATAATTTTGTCTCTCTCGTGAAATAATTTTTTGCTACTGCCAGACCAGACCTCCTGGGGCAGAAAACCCACTGTTTTTACCTTTTTGTCAACGTTTATCGTACACCTTGAGTTGACATCCCTGTTGTAAAATTACAATAAAATCCACCTCAGAAGCAACTACACATGCTTTTACAAACCATGTGCTGTGGACCATTAAACCCAGTCCTAGTCAGTGGGTGATAAAGTAGAGATGCCTAGTAAAATATGACTCCAGTAAAAGTAAAAATGCTCCCTTTAAACTTTCACTTGAATTCAAAAGTATTTGCCTTTAAATTAAGTATCCAAAGTACTAGGATTTATTACGGCTATAATGTTCCTATTAATATTTTTGCCACATGGCTCTTGTTTAATCAACTCAGTTTATATGAAAAGACTCCGATCTATTAATAGATCTGTGAGTACATATTAATGAGTGCTGTGTTGAGTTCGAGTCTGGAGTTTCTTCTTCATTTATTCCTCTCTAAATGTTCTCCTTGCTGTTGAACTGATGCTGAACTGTATGTTGGTGATCAGTAGATACACCAAGCGCCGGTCAAAACAAGTTCAAAACAGCGTGAGCTCTACACTGATTGGTGGATTGCTGCATGTTTGACCAGATAAGTTTTTATTCACTCATGAATAAAAAAAGGAACGAGTGATTTCGCAAAATGTAGTGGAGTAAAAAGTAAAATATTTGATTTTGAAATGTAATGAAGTAAAAGTCTCCTGAAAAGGAAAGTACAGATACCCAAAAAAGCGACTTAAGTACAGTAACGAATTGCATTTACTTCGTTAATGTCCATCAAAGAAGGTTTGTATTGTTTGTTTGTTTTTTTCAGCAAGGGAAAGTCAGTGTGCACGAGCTGTTACTATAGAAACAACAAGAACTATACATGTTTCAGTTTTTAATGGATATGTGTACATCCAGATCCCTGGGGTGATAAAAACTTGGGTGTGTTTCACCTGCCACCTGTGCTTCCCTGAAACGAGGAACCGCAAGGCCGACTCATAAATCATCTGCATGTCTGGAAGTAGTGGAGTGTAATGATCACTGCTGTCCCCTCATACGTCCGTCTTAAAAGCCTTTTCACACACTGCACTCACACTCGGTTGGGCAGCAGCAGGTTAAATGAACGGGTAAGTGTTTGCTTTCTACATGCAGGACTACACGCGGTGACCCACGGCCATTCACAGCATGTTGCATATTAATCACTATCATTACAGACTTCAAACAGACACGAATCAGAAAGATTTTCCTGTTTGGTGCTGTCTGAAGTCATGTTCTCACTAGAAGGAGTCCTGACAAGTCCTGATGTAATTATTCATAGCGTTCTGGTGAACGATCATAATCACATACTGTATTAATGCAATGACGGCGATTCTGTTAAATCCATGCAGTTACCTTGCAGTTGCTCGATCAGTGTCCAGGCCATTCTCGATCCCTGTGCATCAAACACAACGTGGCCCTGTAAGAGATGCGAGGGAAGATCATTTTCACACTGCTGTTTAATTTGGATACACTCACTTCAGGGTTTTAACTCTCGAAATCTTTCTTTAGCAGGTCTTTAACACACCTTTTCACCTCGATGATGGAGAAATCACACTTCCAACTGTCTCAAAGCAATGTGACTTTGTGGAAGGGATAGGAAATTAATTACAAGCAATCTACTTCTATTTGGCCTTTTCCTTAAACAAAATTTCTCTTTATATCTATTTATTTATACCATCACTTATCCATCTATTCTTCTACCAACCCATCTATCCATCATTCACGCAGTCTACCATTCGCACATCAGTCTATCTATTCGAGCAGTCATCCATAAATCCAAACCCAACGCCGCTCACCATTTATCCACCCATCCACCTGTACAACTATCCATCCATCCATCCATCCATCCACCCATCCATCCATCCATCAACCTATTCTTCTTTCCAACCAAACACCAGCATAATAAATTCCTCCATTAACCAAAATATATACATACGTTTATCCATCAGCCCATAAACCTATCAATCTAATCACCCTTCCATTCATCTATCCATAAAGCTACAAATCTATCCATCTATTCACTCATTCATTCGTCTATCCAAAAAACAACAAACCTAATCTTAATCTATAAACACACACTATTACCACTCAATCACTCATCCATCCATCAATCCATCATCCATCCATCCATCCAACCATAAGCCCCCAGTCCTATCCATCTATTCACTCATCCACCCATTCATCTAGTATAAACACACACCATTGCCAACTATTTACTCATCTATTCATCCATAAGCCCACAAACCTATCTATCTATTCACTCATCCATCCATCCATCCATCCATCCATCCATCCATCCATTGTTACTCACAGAGACTCCCTCGAACGAGCTGGTGTTGAGGGCGCGGTAAATCTCAGCAGTTATATCTTTGTTATTGTAGTTAAAGTCCTCCAGCCTGCGGCCTCTGGCCCTTAATGGCCCAACAGTCTTATTGAGTGCCAAAGCAAGGGCCCACACTGCATCATAGGCGAGTGGGGCTTCCTGAAACCCTCCTGTTTCCTCCGGGTTCTTCCCTCCCAGCTTAGACATCAGCTGGGTCAGGAATTCCTGTGAGGTCTATGAAGCAAACAATAAAAAAAGGAAAGCAACATAAAAACCAGGTGGCAAGAGAGAGAGAGAGCTATTACTATACAGTACAAGTCAATATAAGGTGCAGTCTTGCCATGGGGAATTGTTTTATGCAGATTGTTTTTCGATTTTTTATTCATATGTGAACATACCCTAAAAAAAAAAATGAAAGCTTTCTGTGGTGACACTGTTTAACAGGGAAATTCAGAATAATTTAAAGACAGAAAAAATAACGTTTTTTTTCTCCTACTCTCTCCTATCCAATGTAATAACACCACCATTTTTTACGCTTCACTCAGGTCCATTTAACCAAAAAGCCATGGTGTACGTAAATAGCTTTGGGTTATGTGTTCGTGTTGGTCAGTGCGTGTGTGTGTGTGTGTGTGTGTGTGTGTGAGGGGGGGGGTAGATGCAGGCAGGAAGTACAGTATATGCGTATGCACACATGAAGCCTGAAGGCTGTCAAAAAGCTTTTTCCTGCCTTTCAAATCCACTGCATCAAAGAGCAGTATGGCAGGAGGAAATGAGGGAGAGCAAATCACCCCCGAACGATGCAAATTAAGCATGCGTTTTTTTCACAAATATGCCAGTCCAATATGACGTTTTTTTTTTTTTTTCCTTCTTACTTTTGGCACCAGGTGTAAAGTGCGGGCATCTGGAAATGAGCCCAGACCGAACAGGATGTGGGAAAACAGCGGGGGCATCTGTACTTATGACAGCTCCCAGCAAGGGATATCAGAGCTGGATGTGCTTCAAATGGCATTCCCCCCTGGGAGCGCATTCCACCTCGCAACTCACACCTGTCTTCTCATCAGCAATCTGGACTCCAGAGACATCTTCCACGGCTAAGGATCTGGCTGTGAGCCGATAGGTGACACGATGATGTGTTTTCAAATGTTTGCGCAAAACACGAAGGGTGTTCTATCCATCACGGTCACGTGACCATGCCGAAGAGTACCGTTCCACGAAAAGATCGGCAGTCGAACCCACATGATCAGAGACAGATTGGAAGGCGCATGGTGTTTATTTGAAAATAAGTTTCCGTTACCCCCCTGTAGCGCATCTTCTCTTTATGCAACAGCCAAGTTTTTTTATACTTCAAAAGGTTTGCGATGTCTAGGTGGTTTCTGTATGACTGGGGTTTTTTTTCTTTAAGGTTATCAAATCTTGCACAAAAAACGGTAGGTGGAAACTACATCAAGGTTTTCACTGTAGAAGCCACAGGTGGAAGGAAAGCACAAACAGGTTTATGGAAACCACATGTACACAAAACAGCCTTTTGAAACATCTCAGGTTGCAAGAACTGTCTTTAATATAGATCGAGAGAGTAAATAGTGCAAGTTTTAGCAGGATGAGAGGAAAAAAGAAACTCTTGTGAATTGCCATGCTCTGTAAAGCTATGGCTTTACCCTCTGTCCCCTGGTAATAACAGTGACATAAGCATATCATTGAAGTCAATGAGCTCATGTATTCCATTCAATTTCATTCAAGTTTATTTCTATATAGTTTATTATTTTCTTTTCACTATGGACTTTTTCTTTTAAAGAAGCTTTACAGAATGTAAGGACAAAAATGTAAGTCTGGGGCGAATGTAGCAAAAAAAAAAAAACCTCCCTTAGATGGTAGGAGGAAAAAACCTTAAGAGGAACCATCCTCAAAACTGGAACTCATCCTCATTTGGGTGATACCAAGAGTGTGATTACAAATCATTAAAACATTACAAACACCATAGAGTGAGAAATATCGTGAGCACCGGAGTATGCGATTATGAGTAATGTCCTTTCTACAGTCTTATACAAGTCAGTTGGAGAAGAACAAGCTGCTCCTGGGCAACTCAAATTATCTCAACATTTGAGATCATTATAGACTCAACACCAACACCTCATGTACTATAATGTACGTGCAGCACTTTCAATAGTGTTACAGTGTACTACATTTATAATATTTTGCAGACGCCCTTATCCAGAGCGACTTACCGTTATTTCAGTTAGACAGCTGAGCATTTGAGGGTTAAGGCCCTTGCTCAAGGAACCTTCTGATCAGAAGTCTAACACATTCACTGAGCGTCCCCTTTTCCACTGCTCAGAGAAAGCATGTTAGTCTTCAGCCTAATGCTGGTAGCTAGACCAACACAATATTATGAAGGTGGCCATAATGCTATGCCTGATTGGCGTATATAACTGTATATCTACATGGGAGTCACGTAGTTGAAGAAAGAATGAACCGGACTAGAGAAGTCAAGAGGTAAAATACTCAATTCTGTTTCCTGTACATAACCTACAGAGATTTTGTGATGCTTTGCTCATGCGCGTCTAGTAGAAAATGAATGGGTTACTCTTTGAGACGACTCCTTCTTCTCAGTCACATTAAAGACTTGTTCAAAATGAACTATACCAAAAGCAAAAGCACATCTTTCACATCCTGTGCCCTTTCCACTTCAGTGAACTGAGGATGGAGCTGCCAGGAAGGAGGAAAAGAGGAAGGGCAAGGAGGAGGTTTATGGATGTGGTGAGGGAAGACATGCAGGTAGTTGGTGTGAAAGAGACAGATGTAGAGGACAGGGGGGGTATGGAGACGGATTATCCGCTGTGGCGACCCCTAATGGGAGCAGCTGAAAAAAGGAAAAGAGGATTAAAAAAAAGAAAAACCCAAAAGCCCTCACCAGATTGGAGGCTCCTCGAACTGTCTCAGGGTTGAGCATGACTATCTCGGTGGTAACGTGGCCCTCCACCGCCTCCGTCATCTGCTCCACGGTGCAGTTTATTGATGGGTCTTTGATCTTGAACCAGTTGTCGGCGTACCAGCCAATCAGGAACCACACATACTTTTTCCCGTACAGCTTCTCCTTATAGACCTGTAGCCGAGAGTATTTCTTTTATAAGAAATAGTTCTTGCTGAAAAACCATTAATCATGTTGGACTACAAAGCACTAGAGACCGACCTCGCAGAAGACTTTTCGGGCCTCCGTTTCATAAAACAGACCCACGATGATCCGAGCGTCCTGCCGCTGTGGGAGGAGAAATAAAAGGGAGTCAGGAAAAAAAAATGCTATCTGTGACACTTAAAAAAAAAAAAAAAAAAAAAGGAGCAAGAAGGCGAGACGCACAGCAATGTCGGAGATGTCGAAATGCATCCGAATATGTTCTGAAAGTACCCTTATGCTAATCCACTCATGAATTTCATGCGCCTGAGAGTCGCTGCAGTAACACTCGGCTCGGTGAAGCATCGGGAGAGGGTTGCTCCTTTACTTCCCCTCTTAGACTTGTGCTATAATCCTGGTTACCATGGTATCTCAAATGATAGCCAATTAATCTCCTGTACCAAAACTGGGTCAACTAAATAAGCTGCCATCATGTGGGCATAGCAAAGAGAGAGAGAGAATGAGAGAGGAGACTCCCTGAAGAGCCTGGAGAGGAGAATAAGATCAGACCCATGCTACAGTTTATACGGTTTTTCTGTTTTTCTCTCTTGTGTGTACAGTTGTGTACCCTATGTGTGTGTGTTTGTGTATGTGTGTGTGTGTGTGTGTGTGTGTGTGTGTGTGTGTGTGTGTAGGTGTTGTGTGGAGGAGAAACAGAGGAGCATTAGGAGAAGTAAAGGCACCTTAAGGTTCTTGACAGCCACAGCAGGGTCGGTAAGGAAACTCTGCCTTACACTGATCTCAATTCCAGCCTCCTTCACTCTCTGCTCCAAATCATCCAACGTCTGGGGAAAGAGAGAGAAAGAGAGAGATAGAGAGAGAGAGAGAGAGAAAGAGAGAGAGAGAGAGAGAGAGAGAGAGAGAGAGAGAGAAAAGGAGGGAGTAAGAAATTAAGGGAGAAAAACGTAGGTGTGTCATTAAAAAATAAAAACAATTATATAGTATTAAATAAAGGCCAAATATAGGGAGGTAGATGGAGGGTAAGATAATGTGGGAGGAAGTGAGAGAGGGAAGAAGAGAGAGAGAGAGAGAGAGAGAGAGAGAGAGAGAGAGAGAGAAAGAAAAATTAAGAATAAATGATTAAAAATGATAAAGATGGATAAAGAATGGCAAAAAGATTGACAGCAGGAGAGAACGAATGAGAGACAGTCGATAGATGAATGTAAAAAAAAAAATATACGACCACAAAAAAAAGAATTAAGACAGAAATAGAAGAAAAATGGAAAAAATACATAGAGAGAAGAACAGAGTAAGTTAGTGGTAGGTAATAAACAGAAATAATAATAATAAGGGCAAATGATAGAAGGAGGGATAAAAGAAGAATAGCAGTGGAAATGATAAGAAATTATTAGGAAAGGTCAAGAGATAAGAAGAGGTAGAAAGATAGAACATACAGCGAAATTGAAGAGAATTCCAATCAAATCATTGAAGATTTATCAGGGCAAGTTAATGATGGTGAGATGGAGAGAGAGAAAAAAGGTGAAAGTTTAGAAAAAAAAGAAAAAAGAAAGAAAGAAAGAAAGAAAGAAAGAAAGAAAGAAAGAAAGATTGAAAATGGGTATACGATGCAATGGAAAAATTATGATGCTCTGCAATTCAGTATGGTGCAGATAGTTCATTTTTATTTCTTTGGTTTAGACAGACAGCAAATCATACATTTACTTTAGTGCGTTCTGACTTCCATCGCATGGCCCCTTCACACACAGGCCTTTGTAGCAAAAAAAAAAAAAAAAAAAAAAAAAAAAAGATGGAATAAAACCAGACGTTCTTTTCTTGTTCTGTCTCCAGGAAGACGCAGCTCTACCTCTGCCATGTTAATCTGTATTGTATGTGACTCTCAGTACACGCCTCGGCCTCCGAACTGTTGCGATACGTCATTTTCACGTAGCAGCAGCGGTGCTAAGAGAACGCGCTCGAGAAACAGTCTAGCGAGGAGAAACCAATTTGCATATAAAATATTGGTCACAAATTATTGGTCACTTTCGAAATAATAATTGTATAGAACATCTACTAATCATTATATAAAGTATTATAAAATTTGTTGCTCATGCACGATGCACATTGGTGAATCTTACCATCCCTAATAGACAATGATGCTTGTGATATGCAGTAATGACGAGCGAGGTGAAGAAATGCACACGACTCACGGATGTGAAGACTTCGGTGGTCTGCTGGATGGTGGCGATCTTGGTCCACTTCCACTTCTGGAAGAGCTGCACGCGGGTGGGGTTGTGCAGCGTGGCAGACGGGTGCGTGCGGAAGAACGTAGGGAAGCGCTGACGGTTGGACAGAGCCGGAGAGCTGGAGCCGTAAGAGAGCTGCGAAGTAAAAAAAAAAAAAAAAAAACATTAAGAGAAGAAGAAAAATTAGATCCTTCAAAGAAACTCTGCTTTAACGATTGCTGTAAAAAACCTGAAATGAACAGGAATGGGAGAAGTGTAAACAGGAAGGAAATGAAGTATAGGATTAGAGCGTTCTAATTAAAACTGGCTGCCGAGGCTCTAGGCTTTGACTCGGTGAGCTCATTTGATCCCATCCTATTATTTTCAGGGGTTTTTTTTATATTGCTAATGCCACTACCTTATTAGCATTTCAGAGAATTCTCATTGAAAGATGAAGGGCTGATGGATGTGAGTGTGGGAAACACTACTGAAGAGATTGTGGAATACAAATATTCAGACTGAACAAGATGTTTAGGCACAATTTCTCACTTTCACAGGGTGGCTGGGGTGGCGGTGGGGGGGGCTGATGATCACTCAAACGCTATCACATGGATGAATTCCTTCATCACTTTTGTGGACTCGGGTTTGCAAAATAGTGGTGTTTCGGTTCACCTGTTTGTTGTTAGTGATTAGTTTTTCTTTCTTCAAAGAGTGAAGAATAGTGATTTATGCATGAAGTATGGTTTACATTTAAACACTGAGCGAGGATTTACACATCCTGGTGGGGATTAAGGGCCTTGCTCAAGGGCCCTGCATATAGCTAGATTTAAGCTCACAACGTTCCAGTCAAAAGTCTACTGAGCTACAACTTACCAATGTGATTTACAAGAAGCTATCTAGATTTGTGCTTTCTGAACAGCTAATTCCACATTTAGTCCCTGTTCGCTCTCATAACAAATGCCACAATTCTGAAAAGATGTTCGATTTCGTGAAGATTTGTGCTCACTCAGCCACAAGGGTGTTAGTAAAATCAGGTACTGATGTAGGTGAGGAGGCCTGGGGTGCAGTCAGTGTTCCAATTCATCTCAAAGGTGTTCAATAGGGTTTAATGCTGTATAGCAGATCACTTAAGCTCTTCGACTGGGTGTGCTTTCATCCTTGTGGGAACAGTTTGGAGAAGAACCACATATGGCTGGAAACGTCAGGTGTCGCAATAGGTTTGTTCATTTACTATATGAACATTCGGTTTTATATATCAAGAACCATAAGAACTATTTAGAAATATGAAGCATTCAAAGCTCATCTTTTATATTAAGTCATATTTATATGAATCCATAAAAACACCCAAGTGTAAAAAAAAAAAATGATGCACAAATGAGAATGTTTTACTTTCATGCAGGGTTGAAGCTCACAAAACAAACCCAACCGATCTTCATTAATGTGTTCATAAAATGTGGCAGTCTTTAGTATCTACCTGGCCCTTACAACTATACAGTATGTGGTTCTTCTTCAACCTCTTCTCAAACTTGGATGCACACGACTGGTTAGAATGTTTCTGTATACTGTAGCATAGCGATTTACATTGATGAAATTTGGCAGGCGACGTTATCTAGAGGGACGTATCCACACAATTAACACCTTGAAACAATTAAACAGTTGAGGGTCTTGCTCAAGGGCCCAGCAGTAGTAGCTTAGTGGTGGTGGGATTTGAACTCAGAAGACCAACATCAATTTCCTTTCACTGGAAATAAGAGGCTCGAGTCCTGACCTCCTCAAACTTCAACACCTTTGGAATAAACTGGAAAACCTTTTCACCCAATATCAGTTCTTGGGGCTGAATGATTCCAAAATCTAGTGCAAAGAATAGAAGAGTGGAGCTTATTATAATAGGACATGGGGGAAAAAATGGATTGGGATGGATGTTCTGTTCAGGGGATCTGGTTTTTTTTCTTTTTCAGTCTTTCTGTGGACATAGTGGCAGGGTTTAAGCCTGAGCCCACTTTAAACGTAAAACATTTGGAGCAGTAAACAGAACATTACCGCAGGCGGCTTTGAGGCCAGCATTGGGTTATGTGGGTCAATGTGGTGATGCTGGTGGTGTCAGATATAGAAATAGAGCTGAGCATTAAAAATTAAGGGGTGGTTATGAAATGGAAAGAACCAGCTCTACAATTTTCAAGTAAAAAAATTTAAATAACAGGAAATGACACAGATACTATTTTGAATCGGTGAGAATTCCGCCAAATGTATATTTCATGTGGTCAGTAAAGGAGTCCCGGAATGCTAAAGGAATTATGGCATCTGTCTGTGAGACGGCCACTCGATTGATCCATCACATGGATTCGTTACACTTATCTGATAAGAAGAGAGGATAAGGGGACTCCGAGGCTCTGAGGGACTATCGGATTGCGCTAACCATACACAGAACCTGAGATAACACACTCAGATGCCTGACACAAGGTCCCGCACATGCAAAGGGTCGATTTGACGTAATGGCATCATACTAATTTATAAAGTGGTTTCTGCTGATTTGGGTTATTTGTGCCATTTTAAAGGGGAAGTCAAGTTTGTCAAGAAAAACGAAGATGCACATCGTACCAAAAAAGGAGAGAGCGATACTCTCACGGATAAACCAAGCGTCAGAAACCGGGAGTAAAATAGAACGTCTTTATTTGTATGGCATGGAAGCATGGAAGCACAGGGAACAAGAGCGGTAGGAAGTCTGGGTGATCTATGGTCATAACTGGTAGATCGGACCCTGAGTGAAGGGGAATAGGGACCTTATAAAGGGGGACAGGTGAAGGTGATTAGCAGGAGGAGGACAGGTGTAGGTTATTTTTAGGAGGGAGAGGCTGAGTGAGAGTGTGAGCATTGGAGGGAGCATTGGAGGGAGGAATGACTGGTGGAAATAAAAAAAAAAAAAAGCAGGTTTTTTTAATGATATTTCATGGTGTCACATGAAAGATATCAAGTGACTTTTTTTGATCTCCTGACCAATCTGGGTTTTTGGAAGGAACAACAAAAAAAAAAGTTGTGGACATTAAGGAAGTAAATGTAATTCGTTACTGTACTTAAGTCGCTTTTTTGTAAATCTTTACTTTACTGAAGTATTTTTAATTGGGGAAACTTTTACTTTAACATCACTACATTTTAAATTTAAATATCTTACTTTTTTACGACATTTTGTGAAAATCAGTCGTTCTTTTTTATTTATGAGTGAATAAAATTATCTGGTCAAACACGCAGCAATCCACCAATCAGGTTCGAGCGCACGCTCTGTTTTGAACTTGTTTTGATTGGCGCTTAGTGTATCTACTTATAACCATCATCCAGTTCAGCATCAGTTCAACAGCAAGCAGAACATTTAGAGAGGAATAAATGATGAAGAAACTCCAGACTCGAACTCGTCACAGCACCCGTGGTCTTATTTGTCCGATTCTTTTGAAGTAGTTAAAAGGAAGGTTTTGAGCTCATGATAATTGTAATAGACATCAATCAGTGTTTGAATAATTAATATCATTCTATTAATAGATTGTTGTGCTGAGAGTCACATCAGAGTCTTTTCACATAAACTGAGTTGATTCAGAGAAGATTCTTGTAACAAAAATGATAATAGAAACATTATAGCTGTTAACAACAAACATAAACAACAATATATTCACAAGCCTAATACAGTAAAGTGAGAATATGAGCAGTTCACCTCGGCAAGCACTGAGTACACGCTCACTTTCTTTAATTATTTATTTTGTGTCAAACTAAACATGCATGCAATTTTGTTTATTTGAATTAAATTGATAGCGTTTTTTTTTTTATTCATTGTTTGTCAAACAATTAAATCTGAAAATGTTTAAAAATTTTGTTTTCAAATTGTAAGTTTTTTTTTTTTTGCCTGTTAGAAAAGTTTTTTTTTCTACTTTTACTACTACTACTTTTATATTATTTGTATTATTATTTTATTTATTTAAAGCTTCATTCATTTATTCATATCTGCTATGTACATGATCAACAAATGTAAAACAAAGTAATAAAAGAAAAATACAAACAAATCTGCATTTTTTCCCCAAAATAATGATTCTTTTACTGGCACAAGCCTCCCTGCTAATCTCTCCCACTTCCTCTGAATGTCCGACCATTTAAAACTTTTCTATTCATTTGCAAGACACTTTTATTTCAAGACATTTTTACAAAAACAGTGCTTAGAAATTGCACTCACAATGCAGAGCTTTTCAAATAAATCGACTCTGGGATACTCACCACAATGAGGTTCCACATACGAGCCGCCTCAGCCACCAGTGTGGACACTGAGCTACAGCCGGGCATCAGTACGATTTTTATGGGCTCCGTGTAGAGCAAGTCGTACAGCAGTTTAGTGGCTTCCCCAGGGTCGCACTGAAAGATGAAGAGCGAGATATTTGAGTAGCTGGTGCATATTTCACGTCTTATATCCGAGTCTATTAGATTCGTAGCGTGGTGCGCTGCAAACAAATGAAAAATCCCCCCTCTGCCAATGCAGTCGTATTCTGTGAAGTGCTTTGCTGCGACATAAATATATAAAAGATTTATTTAATAGATAGATAGATAGATAGATAGATAGATAGATAGATAGATAGATA
>JAAIIK010000100.1:750414-764702 GCA_014706435.1 Silurus glanis
ATAGATAGATAGATAGATAGATAGATAGATAGATAGATAGATAGATAGATAGATAGATAGATGAATTAAACTCGTACATATTACAAGCATGTCTTGCATAACTGGTGTAATAGACCTTTTTCACAGCACTTAAAGCACCATTCCATTCAGGTTTCATGAGAACCAGGTTCCTACTCAAGTTTAAGGGAAGGTCAGATGAAATACTTGCCACTTTTTGCCTATAGAAGCAGTTTTTTTTGCCTTAATATTTTCAGATTTATTAATACTCCATACAAAGTTCCTGTATTTTCCAAATGAATTCTACTAAGGAAACTGAAGTAATAATTATATATGGTTATTAAACCATTACTGAAACAACAAATCTAATAGTGGTGTAAGACTTTCACACAGTATTGCATTTAATAAGCATTGAAAGAAACCATCGATCTGTACAGCAACACGGCTGCTATCGCTACAGTCTGATCCGCGTCTGACAATAAGCATTGTTCAATTCATCTTAAAGGTGGTGTTGAGGAAAAATCGATATCTCATTCAAATGATAATTGTGGCCTGACACCAACATTGATCATTGTGTTCGGATGTGTGGAGCTGCGCTCGCTGGCCTTGAGCCGTGCTCATGATGGAGAGGGTGTGCCTTCTCATTTAGTCTCAGGGACAAAGACTTGCATTTTAATGACACGTAACAAAGCACACACGTCTACATAAAAAAAAAAAAACGGTCCAGAACTATGAATGCAGCCTGATTACACAGGCTTGAAGCTTGATTTTGTTTGATTGGAGCAATCACGCAAATTGAATCAGCGAAGCCCTCCAGCAACAGATTCCTCTGTACTTAAAAATGTCTGATTTGACGGTCCCCGTCCTTCTTCCCTGTCTCTCTCTCTCTCTTTCTCTCTCTTTCTTTGTCTCTTTATGCTTTTCATTTCAGTTAAACGCACAGATAAATCAGAAAATCGTCCGAGTCACAACAAATCGCTTGCTTTTAACGCACAACCTTTTCGCTTTGTTGGAATTCGAACGATTTACAAAAGCTATGAGACGTCGCACCCAATTAATGCGAAATGGGCAAATTAGCCGTCACCGTTTTTCTGACGTGCCAATTGGTCCACATGTCCTGGTTAATATTATGACCAAGGCAAACGTTCTTCTTTTTGTTTAACAACACAAACAGCTGACCAGCATCCCTGGATGTTTATTTTTTTTCTTTTTTTTTTAACGCCTCCGTCGCAATTTACACAACAGGTTCCCCGAATACGCAGGCAATTCTCAGTCAGGAAAGGAAGTAGACATACCCAATTACGCATCTAATTTCAATTTCCTCTCACAAATTGTTCACTCGTGTAAGTCGGAAAGTATTAAAGGCTTTCATCTGTTGAGGAAAAAGACATCCGACTCAAATCACACTTTGTGTTTTGTTACTGATGGGAAATTAGCGGGGGGTTTTTTTTCTCCAAAGAAACTGATGGAAAGAATCTGATGGAAAAGAGGGATTTGATAAAATCTGATGCAGAACAGGAATCTGATGGAGAATAGGTATCTGATTTAATTTATTACAGAACACGAATCTAAAAAAAAGGCTGTACAAACTGTCCATTTTATATTTTGTGCAATCTTTAAAACTGAATCCGCATAACTGCTTTGAGCAGGTTTATAGGTGTTCCTAATAAAAAGAACATTGACAGTATATTACTCATATATATCCAGGCAGACATAAATGAAGCAAACACATATTGCTCAATGACACTGAATTATTCCACACTGAATATTAGGATATTACACATTCATGTGGGCTGCCAGGAGCAGTCATGTGACCAGACTTGTGTTACAGCCTTGAGGACGTTCGCTACCTGATGAAACCCTTCCCGGCTTTCAGAAACGTTTTTTAAGATTATGGCATGATTACTTTCACCTTGACTTTCCTACAGACTACATGTACTCTTTTATTTCCATTCTCCCTTCTTTTCATGTCGATTTCATACAGTCCACTGCATCTATATTCAACTTTCGTGAACTGAATGAGCCTTAATTATGAATATATGTAAAATAGCATATAATATTAGTGAGTGAGTGTGTGTTGGAAAATCCATATGCATTATATGGACAAAAGCCTGTCTATTATATGGACACCTGTCTTTTCAAGCCATATGTGGTTCCTCTCCAAACTGTTACCACACAATTGGAGGCACACAAATTAATGCACAAAGTGAACTCTATAGATATGCTTTACATGGGTTGGAGTGGAAGATCTTAAATGGCCTGCAATAGAGCTCTGACCTCAACACTACTGAACACCTTTGGGATAAATCAGAATGTTGACTGCTCCCCTAACACCTTTGTGGCTGAATGAGCACAAATCTCCACCACCACACTCTGAAATATAGTGGAACATCTTCCCAGAAGGTTGGAGGTTATTATAACAGCAAATGGAGACTAAACGTGGAATGGGATGTTCAAAAAGCACATATGAAGTCCACAAACTTCCATATATTGTAGATAGGATCATCCCGAGTTACTATAAAATGGAGAAAACATTAAGGGGAGTGAATACTAATGCACAGCACTGTATACATGCACTTGTATTTGTAGTGCTAGTGCAGATTGCAGTAGTATCATGCCCTCTCTCATAAAGCTCTGCCTGTTCCCCTTCTTTCTCTCTCGCTCTCTTTCTCTCTCACTATCCTGCCAGGCCAACTGTTTTGTTTCCCTATTCCTTTCTTTCCTTTTTTTCATACATTCAGACATCTGAGGTCTAAGAAACTAGATATAAACTGACGTCACTGTTCATCGATTGGTTCCAAATAACTGAGCCGCATGCATTACAGAGACATGAGTACTATACAGCTGGGAAAAGATTCGACACACATCTGTTATGTAATGTTGCCGAAGGGCGTATGTAGTATTTATGATCTATTCGCACGGGATTAGTGATCTTGTGATCAGTAGTGTGTTTATGATGCACTAAGTCTGGTGTCACATAAAAAAATTCCATGCGTACTACTGCATACATACCTTATATCTATAATACAAAGTGATTGGGTTGTCTTTTATTATAAGCACTATAAGAGCATTGGCTGGTGACATGACCATGACGTGGATGCTAAGAATACAGTAATGAGCCGATTGCTGTACTCTTACAATAAAAATAAAAAAACTTTAAAAAACTTGATCTACATTTTAGATTTGTAGCATTTTATCTTTGTTTTGGTGTCTTTTTGAGGTGACAGAACAGATACTGAGTGAATATAGTGAAAAAAACAAGACAGAATACGGCCCGGGTTCGATCCCCGGTCAGGGAACCGACCCCAGCCATTAGGGTTGCACAAGCCTTAGTGCCGGTCCCAAGCCCGGACAAATGGGGAGGGTTGCGTTAGGAAGGGCATCCAGCGTAAAAACATGTGCCAAATCAAACATGCGGATGGTCCGCTGTGACGACCCCTAATGGGAGAAGCCGAAAGAAAAGTAGTAGTATGTCGACTTGCAGTGGTGGACAGTAATAAGGTCAATGTAATTCGTTATTGTACTTAAGCAGCTTTTTCACGTATCTGTACTTTACTGAAGTATTTCCATTTGGGGAGACTTTTACTTTAATTTCACTACATTTCAACATTTTCATTTCAAGTCAAATATCGTACTTTTTACTACATTTTGCGTCTCAACTACATTTGGAATCAATCGTTCCTTTTTATTTATGAGCGGATGAAAAATTAACTGGTCAAGCACGTTTTTTTTTTAAACTTGTTTTGATCGCCGCTTGGTGGTGTCTACTTATCACGAAAATACAGGTCAGCATCAGTTCAACAGCAAGCATTCAGTTCAACATTTTGAGAGAAATAAATGATGCTACATGAAATTAGCATGAAAATGCTGCTACATGAAATGCAAGAAATGAAACTTGCTACAACACCCGTGCTTGGTTTTTTTTTTGTACAAATCTTTTTATTTAAATAGTTGATAAGTTAAAAAATAATTTTAAATAACTACTCTTTACAACCATGACAAACTGAAAAGCAGATATGCTACTAAAGCAAAACGATTACACTGGGTTCCACTCCTGTCAGCTCAGAACAGGGATTTGAAGCTTTAATGGCCACAGAGTCAAGATTTAATAAATGGTGCCTTGTTTTTTTCTTTTTTTTATTATTATTTTATTTTATTTCCTCATTAGATCATGCAAGTGTTACAAGTTATGGGTGTTCCTAAAAAAAACTCCTGGGAAACGGACTGTACAGTTTCATCCAAACTGAAAAGTAGACTGTGATGGACAAAGTACACAAACCATGTAGTTGATTAAATTAGAGTTACACTCTGTAAAATTCTACTCCAGTAATAGGTTCATATCGTATAATAACTTATCCATAAATAAGTTCCCATCAAATGTACTTAAGTATCCAAAATACTATGATTTATTATGGCTATAATGTTCCTATTATCATAAGACTATTTGCTTTATCAACTCAGTTGAAAAGACTCTAATGTTATTCTTAGAAAACCAATCTTGTAATGAAATTATATTAATGAGTCAAACATTGATATCTATTAAGCTAATAAAATGGCTGAAATACTCAGGTAATAATTACATTAATTCTCTCCACCTGCCCATGTAAGAAAACATACAATGAGAGCTTAGGAAATGCAATATACATGTAATAATTGAACCGTGACAGAGCTTTGTTCAGTATATAATAGATCCACTGTTGGAGTGTCTGTATGTTCCTGGCTTGGAACTAGTATGCTTTACATGAATCAGATTGGACCAGTTATGACAAACCTCCAGAGAAAAAAAATGTACTGCTGATTCTTATAACGAAAATAAGTAATGAACCATTCGATATATTTCATACAGTTAATCTGTACAAAGAGTCTCTAAATACTGGAGAGCTGTTTTTATGTATATTTTATTTGCTGTATATTGTAAGCCTTGTGAACTGTTAAGTCGTTGTCTTCTTTGTTGCTCTCGTGTTGTGGCTGATGTGACATCGAATTTCACTCTGGGGATTAATAAAGTACACTCTAATCTACTCTACTCTTATACACTTTGGGATTTCCATAGCGCAGCAACTATCCATGATTAGCAAACTAAACAAGCTGGAAAAAAGCAGCTGGTTGGAAAGATATGGTTGTTCCACATTATCCTGTAATTTTTGTACCCTTCTTCTTACCCTATGAGTAGGTCATACACATTAAACAGACCGGGAGAATCTGTGGTGAAAATCCGGTGACTGATATCAAATTCCACGGTTATTGCACTCGCCATTACATCAGCTAAAACTACATTATAGGTCACGCTGTAATTATTGACCATGGCTCATTTGTTACTATGCACAATTTGTTAGCAGTGCTCTGCTCAGCCCCTCAGGACCATGACTTTTTAGTTATTATTGGGAATGTGACACTGACATGGTAGTGGGTGATGAGCTGGAATGAGCGTACAGCAATCAGGAACGTTGGAGCTGGGGTTGTTAAGCTCTGTACACTTTCAGAAGTGTTCATTCTTACTGGTTTATCTATAAATAGGATTTTTTTGTTTATATGCAACCATCTAGGTCATTAAACGGTTTGAAAATAGACTTTGAACAAAAATATACACAAAATGACCAGATGTTCAACTTCATTTTCATTGGTAAAATCCGCCTTAGCATGAACAGCTTTACACACTCTTGGCATCTGGACTGTTCGTTTCTGCAAACATTCAGCTGAAAAGCTTCTTCACTAGTTTCTTTCTGAGATTGTGATTCAGTTCATCCCAGAGCAGTTCAATAGGATTTAGGTGCAGTGACTGGGCAGGTCATTCCATGCCCAGTCGACAATAACATAACAATCCAGCCGACTGTTTGCTCTGTAAATCATTGTCTTGTTGTATGGTAAAGTTGGTTTCATTTAACTGCAGTACAGGTGGAATTGCATGCTGTTGAAGTATGAAATGGTTGCCATGTTGGTTCCTGTCACCCAGAATATGCCTCCAATATTCCCTGCTCCAAAACAACCCCAAACCATTAAGCTTCCACCTCCATGTTTGACTATGGGGGGGAAGCAGTATGCTAACATCTTCACCCCTGTTCTCTGTTATACAGAAGTTCTTCTATTAGAGACACAAATGTCCAATTTGGACTCATCTGTCCACAGAACATTCTTCCAGTCATGACAAATGTCCACTTGATCTACCATGTAGAAGTCTAACAATAATATAATTAAACTCAAAATGCCAAAAAATGTGCTTCCACAGAAGAAGGTTGCGAAGAATTTCAATAGAAACAAGCGGTTAATGAACAAATTATGATGTTTATAGCCTCTAGAACATATGCAGCAACAATTGTAATTCTAAATCGACATAAAGTACAATGTGTCATGTTTTTCCATTCTTGAACAGATGCTAAATTAATTGTAATTGCAAGTAAATTGCTGAAGTATAAGAGGAAATAAACCCTTTGGAACATGATGTTCTAGAAAAGTAATCAACTTCAAGGAATCAGTCATTCGTCAAAATTGATTATTTTCCTATAACAGAGTCCTATCATATCTTTTTCTCTTACATTAACCCTGATGTGTTATATATTGTAATATACTGCAACACAAGTATCATTTATAAATAATTCAGCAATTATTATAATTGATTCGCCAACTACAGTATATATAGTTAAGTATCTGTAGATATGAAGGTAAAAATAGTCTGAACCAGATAAAGAATCACAGGGTTTTAAAAGTTCAAATGAAAAATCCATGAAGTAATTCCATGTAGGGGCCTGAGTGATATTTCTGCTTTGAACACACATCGTTCTGCATCTGTCCTCAGCAACTGGCCAACAACCTGAGGGTTTTAATTAAGGTTTATAATCACGCTTTATGTTGTATAACAGCCACGATACAAATTAGTTTTCGTTCTCCTGTACATTAGAACAGCTATAAACCCCAGAACCAGCCTTTTTTATTTCCCCGCTTCTCTCAAAATTACTGTAATAAAACACAAAAAAAGACTACTGGAATAAAACTGATTTGAAATGTATTGCTCTACTAATAAAACTGAATTGAAATGCATTGAATTGAATTAATTTCAACTGAATTTATTTGAATATTACACACATGGGGTTTAGAGCATGTGACCTGCCCTGAGATAAAACCATATTTCAAATATAAGTTATCAAGTTTTGGTTTAAAATCTGCTTTCTTTTCTCTCCTTTTCTTTTCAGAAGCATTTTCACCATCGCTTGTTCCTTTCTTACTTCCTCCACTAAAGAAACTTTTTAAGGGATGTTTGTGTAACACTCATATTAATAAATAGCTGAGCTAGTCGTAAGAATGGAAATGATGTTTCCTGAAATTGCACCACATGTAAGTAAGGATAGTGGCTCTTAAACCGCAAAATGTACAGTGTTGCGTCTGTGGAACGTTTTGTAGCAACTCTTTCATAAACGGGGTACTACGGTTCAAATGATCTCCAAACAGTAAGAGTGTGCTTTATTTTAAATTGCTTTATTTTTTTAAAGGAACTTCCTGCTGGATCAAATGACCCGCTGTTCCGACTCTACTACAGCTACAGTCATGCAATTGTAATC
The DNA here is from genome assembly GCA_014706435.1 of Silurus glanis. NCBI lineage: Eukaryota > Metazoa > Chordata > Actinopteri > Siluriformes > Siluridae > Silurus > Silurus glanis. Next base: position 757,965 of record JAAIIK010000100.1, read on the forward strand.
AAGTAATCTTGTCTAGAGTTCTCTTCGAATGGAGACCACTCTATGCCGCCGAGGATGATTCCACATGAGGGGTTTCACTGTGGAGGGTTAAACTCAAAAACTATGAGGATGGATATAGACTGAAATTAATATAAACAGTCTGCTACCAAAGGCTTTAAGGTTCAAACACTATAAACAATCAGGTGCCCCATCAGTGAACAGTTGATAACAATGATGGAACTATAATGAATGGACATTCAGAGTCACCCAGATAAGAATGGCTTCCTTTTTAAATCTGGTTCCTCTCAAGGTTTCTTTCTCATGCCATCTCAGTGAGTTTTTCCATATTAGGGACAAACTTATGCAGATTAATTAATAATCAAAAAAATGTATATTCATAATCTATTTATTACTGTAAAGCTGCTTTGGGACAATGTCCACTGTTAAAAGCGCTATATAAATTACATATAGAGAAATAAGAGAGACATAACTAATAAGTTCTGATCCCAATCCAGTATAAATTTTACTACACATCCACTGGGCTGAACTCACCTGTTTCTATCCAACCAGCTCTTTTCTATTTTGTTTATTGCACTTTTTTCCCTTCTATTTCTGTTGCAATTCTGGGCCATATTTCCTGAATTTTTTCCTGTTTTTTTCCATATCTGCATTGCTCTTTTTGACATCTGGCTGTTTTGACCACAATTCTACCTGATGATTTGGACTCTTAGTACATTCATCTCGTTTATATCCACTTGCCTCTAAATTCATGACAACACTGTGTTTTTTTTTTTGTATATTGTTATTCAAATAGTGGCATCAGATAAAAACTAAATATGATGCAATGTGATGCAATTTGCAATTCCCATCACCGAAACATTTGTTGTCCACCACATTGTATAAGTAACAGATTCATATCATCTAGTTAATGAATAGAATATCATTTTTGCTAAAATTGATCACCTGTCTTTGACCAGGTTAAGGATTTAGTGTGTACTCATTTCTGAGCTTTTGTGCACCCTGCTTTATTTTCTTTGGCAAGAAAAACAAGTAGGGAAACAGAAGCAATAAGGCCACTAATGGCCTGGCAGCATATGCAGCCTGAGTGACTCGCTGATCTAATGCTGGGCTCGGAGGAAATTAGATTGCAGTCCAATCAAGGTTAATAAATGTTGACACCCCGTTTAAAGAAAGGCCACAATCAGAGGTGACACTCGAGCTGAATCCTTAATGACAAATAAACTTTTGCTGCTTTGTGTCTTCTGGTGAAGCCTTTCTTATTCAAATCATCTGCCACTAAGCTGCTCGCTGTCCACGGTACTGAATATATATTCTATGTAATATATATTTACGACTTTTCCAGTCATATGTGGTTATTCCCCAGAACTTTGGAGGCACAAAATTGGAGTTACATAGTTCCATAGAATGTCTTTGGATGTGGAAGCATTACACTACCTTTCACTTAGGAGATCCAGACCCACATGAAATGCTCCTGTGCACAAAGCCAGCTCTATTAACATATGATTTACATGGGTTTAGAGTGAAAGTTCTTGAGTGCTCTGCTATGAAGCTCTGACCTCAACCCTATTGAACACCTTTGGGATGAATTGGAATGCTGACTGCACCCCACAGAAGTATCTGACTTTACTATTACCTTGAGGCTAAATGAGCACAAATCTCAACAAGCACACTCCAAAATCTAGTTGAACTTCTTCCCAGAAGAGTGGACGTTATTATAACAGCAGAGACAACATGTATAATATATATAATAATATATTCAGTATATGCATTAGTAATCCATACAGTATATACACACAAGTATATGATACTGTAAATAACCCTTTTGCGCATAAAGAAAGTATTCACTTTTTATATATTTTGTTTAGGGATCAGATGGAAGCCTCGGTGCAAAACAAATAAATGCCTGCATATATTTTTGTGAAGAAATTTCAAGTTTTCTTGCACTGAGAGGATGCTTCTGTCTGGTCACTCTGCCAAAAAGCTCAGATCAGTGGAGTATCATGGCAGTGATTGACCTTCTGCAAGATTCTTCCATCTCCACACCCAATCTCTGTAATTTCTCTTACCGCCGTCTTTTCTGCCAATTGCTCAGCTCAAGGAAGAGTCCTGGTTGTTCCAAACGTCTTCTATGTAAGAATTATGGAGGTCACTGTGCTCTTTTGAAACTTCAAGGCAGAAGAAATGCTTTTCTAACATTCCCCAGATCTGTGCGACAGACACGCGATCCTGACTTGAGTTCTGCAGGCGGTTCCTTCGACCTTATTGGTTTTTTTTTTCACTCTGATATGCATTGTCTATCAAAATGTAGAAACATCTCAAAGACGTTGCAGTGACATTTGATGTACCTGAGATGAATTTCAAGCATCATAGCAAAGGGTTGGAATACATATGCATTGTTATTGTATGTATAATGTATTATATGCATTATATTATTTCATATGCATTATATGTGATGTATTGAAAGTACTAATTAAGGCAATTTGCTATATGACTGCAACCTAAAAAAAGGGGAAATAAATCACGGCGTCTGAATAGTTTCTGAATGCACTAATCAGTAGTTTTGCTTATTTCCTTTTAGCCATAATAACAGTTATGAAACATAAATACACTAGCTGTCATGATTACATTTCACAGTAAGGATTATACACACCATACATTTGGATCTGTAATTAAAACTCTGATTTGCATCAGAAAATTAGAAAATAATGGCATTTCATCACGCACATTTCTTTTCCACATTATAAACCACATCACAATTGTTCAATCACTTACAGTATTGTGAGCAGACTAAGTTACAAGTTACAAAGTTTGAAAGTTAATAAGCCTACATATGCGCCTGATAGGTTACCAAGCAAACCCTGACATGGCTCTGGGACATCCATGAAACAATTTAGCCTCTTTTTTCACTTTTTTATAGTATAAGTACTATATAAAGTACTACAAAGCGAAAATATCTTCAGTTCAGGAAACACTGAAACTGGAGAATCCTTACTTGCAATAAACTGCATTATATAAACGATTACCTGCTTTTTGGTGTAGCGTCAGTGTATGTTCAACCGTACAGTCTCTGTATAAGCAGGAATTCTAACGTATTATAGACGGAGTGCATTAATATACATTTTCCAATTGTCAGGAATGTGGAAATGTGTAAAAAAAAAATCCAGGATCTGCATTATATACAGTATTTGGTTACCATTTATTCTCAGGTATATTTATATAATTATTTTCATATATAACCTACAAATACCCATACTATATTAAGAAAGGCACACCATTTATTGCTGTGTTTTATCAGACTGCAGATAAGCATTAGCACTACATTAGTGTCTCATCTGGTCTGTATGCTTCTCTGTATGCAAGCTCAGCTGTGCGCTTTGTCACAATAACTCTGACCCGCTTGCTTCATCTATTGACTCATCTGTCCTCCTTTTTGAAGTAAATGTAAAAGGACGCAATCTCTCTCTCTCTCGCTCTATTTTCTTTGTGCTGGGATTCTGTGGAGTTATGTGTTTGTTTGAACTGAAGTCGCCTAGGTAACAGTTGCCATGCCAACCACCAGCCCCCAGCATCCCCGTCCTCCCTCATACCTTTGAAGTAGGGCTCCAATGCAGAGCCGTTTCAGCCAATCACAGTGGAGCTCTTAGAAAAGCCAACCAGTCACAGCAAGTTAACTGTTTACAGCTTGTGTGTGTGCGTGTGTGTCTTCAAGTCTGAAACTCTCACTGTGTGTATGTTGGCATCTCTGATGCGGGGGAGGAGGTTAGCAGGTGGGAAACGACGGCGTGAGGGAAAGAGAGAGAGAAGGAGAGCGAGAGGAGCAGTGCGAATAAGAGCGATCGTCCCGTGTCGCAATAAAGTACACATTATCTACAGGGAACTACATTCATAAGCATAACGAACCGAGTCTCATTACTTATTTAATCACAACGAGTTCCCAACACGCCACGTAACGAGCTGTATCAATCACATGGGGACGGTTTGTTACCGAACTAATCACAACTAATGACAAATTGCTCGGACAAATTGCAAATTGACGCAATACGCCCTCGTCGTATACCGAAGCGTGCTTCAAAGGAGACACAAACAACTCCGACCCTACGCTGGATACGTACTTAATAACATCCACGTATACGGTTACACAGTGCCGTGCGAAATGCATCACCTCGCAGCTGTGTCTTATCCACACTGAAAACAAAACAGCACGTGTTTCTTATTCGTTTCTCTCTAGACCTTTTGACTGACTTGATTCCTTTTTATCATTTATGCGATAAAATTATTTTATATAAAATAACCAAAAATACAATACGGACTTTATCTTCAAAAAGTACATACAGACACCAAAGTAAATGCATTGCATCACCATTTACATTTACAGCATTTGGCAGATGCCCTCAGCCAGAGAGACATACATTGATCTCATTTATACAGCTGAGAAGTTACCAGGTGAGGGGCCTTGCTCAGGGGCCCAGGAGTGGCAGGTTGGTGTAGCGCTTAGATTTGAACTTATGACCTTCAGATCTAAAGTCCACTTAAATATCGGTGAATAAACAGGAGAAAGTATATGTTAGTAATAGTTTTATATATATATATATATATATATATATATATATAAAACATAAATATCAGCCAATTTATTGTACAGCGGCACAAATAATAAGTTGTTTCTAGCTCTAAGAGATTAAAATGAGATTTTAGTGCTTTATTAAAGACAGAGATCATCACTTACCCGGCTATCGTAGTAGATCATTTCGAGCTCGTAGTCTGGCAGAATGTCTGTTCTCTTGTTCACCAAGTCAAGCGCCATCTGAGCAGAAGGCAGGCACGCTTGACCCCCGGGCCATCCTCCGCTCATGGGGAACAAGGCGCCGATGTAGAGCTTCTTCTTTCCTAAAGCAGGGCAGGACCATGAGAGGAGCAGAGTGAGCGAGATGAGAGCGAATCTAAGACAGGTCCCAAAGCGCCAAACCTCAACAGGATGCTGGCCAGCCATGATTCAATGCGAACCGATTTTGAAGGAACTACCGGGTGATATTTTTTTGCTTAATTAAATCTGCTTGTTAAAAGTTAGTTCAAGGAGGGAGTGATGGAGTGGAGGTCACACTGCAGACAATTCCTTCAACATTTTAATACTTTACACATGAGTTTCGGACAGTTTACCATCTATGTTCATCCACAAGAGCCCGATCACCTATATAGCCGATTTCTTTCGCCATTCAATTGCTGTAACTGATTTAACAGCAGTCATGAGGAGGCTAATAAGGCTAATAATTAACACGGGCGCAGGCCAGCAAGTCAGTTAATTGAATTTGGCCAGTCAATAGAAGTTGATGATAATTAAACGGAGCTGTTTGGTTTCAGCCGCAGGTCATCAACTGAAGTACGTCCCACATTACAGCTTGTTCATGCAAGTTTCGAAAAATTCAAGAAGTGTGTTTGTATTTCGAAGCACAACAACCAAGAACATATATCCTTGGTTTGTTAATATAGCACTTTTACATTAACTTTGACAGAAAAGACGCACACGTCTGCATACTCACGGCGTTCCTCAGAACATCACTTCCGTTCATTTTCGAAAACAAATAAATGTCACATTTTTGTTAACAATCACTGCAGTGCAATAACATCCACTCAAGCTAAACCCTCCTCAGGACGTCTCATTGCGCAAAACTACGACGGCGAAGTTACAGCGACGGAACTACTTGCGAGCCGGGCCGTGATTTGGCTAGTCCAGAAACCCTGTAGATGAGATAGAACAAAAGAAAAGGCGTCATAAACGTTGCACGAAGGGCCGTGCTTGCTCGGGATGCAGCAGGGAGACTGAGGGAGAGGAGCAGAATGTGCCAGGTTTAGAGTGAGAGAAAGAGGGAGGGGAGGGAGAGAGAGAGAGAGAGAGAGAGAGAGAGAGAGAGAGAGAGAGAGAGAGAAAGAGGGAGAGAGAGAGCTGCAAGGCAGATAAAGGGGAGGGCTCATGCTCGCTCCTTCTCTGTTTCACAAACCACTTTGAATTTGCAACCCTTTAAGCAGGCTCTCTCATTTATCTCCCTCCTCCCTCTATTCTCTGCCATCTATGCACAGGATTTCTCCTCCACATCTCCAAAGGGACCTGCACATGCTTTCATGCTTTCAGCACCTGCTACTTATGTGCTTTTATCCCGTGTCAGTGTTAATGACGAAACATTTAATGATGAAAGCGGAACAGATGTGAAAGAATCTCACTCCGCCCATTTGTAGCACTGTATATATACACATATATATATATATATATATATATAAACAGTTCATCACTTTGTCCCTCTCATACACCTTCTCATCCATCTCCATCTGCCAATCAGTGTGGAAGCATTTAATTTATCAAGGATCATTAAGCAGCAGCGAGAGCTAAGCCAAATTGCATTATCACCACGAGGATTCTCGCCACCACGCGATCCTCCACGTCTTCATCACCGCACTCTCCTTCCTCACTCGCAGGGCTCACTAATCCCCCCGGGACTGTGCACGTACACAATACAGAGAAGATACTCCCACTAATCCCTCTAAGGCGTGTACACGTTCAATGTGAAAAGATGCCGGAAAAAAAGTGATTGTCTGACACCTATGCTTTCTCAAACACTATGTTTTCTGTCTCTTTGTGTGTTCCATCAGTCTGCTCTATCTAATCCTGTAGGTCTTTTTACATTCATCCTCTTCAACTTCTCTGTATTTCTCTGTATATATATATATATATATATATATATATAT
>JAAIIK010000100.1:786381-803899 GCA_014706435.1 Silurus glanis
CACACACACACACACACACACACACACACACACACACACTTTGAAATCCGGTTTGTGTTTGTATCTCTGTTTTTAACAATATACTGTGGTCTTGACTTTACATCCAAGTCCACCTCTGACCTACGAGCCACCATGACTACACTGCTGATGCGTATGCATTTCTGACTTTTAGTTTTGTCTTTCATTTGGGATTTGCATTGCATCCTTCTGAATTTTCAATCATTTCAACTCGATTTTTGATCAGTACCGATTTGCTTTTTTTCCAGTACAATCTCACAACAACTGATTTCAAAATGTGTTGGACTCCTGAACTCATTTTGGATTTGCAGCTCGGACTCAATATACTCAATAATCAGTAATACTCATTGTAATTCTGCCTCGAACTGCTGCTACAAGCATTGAAGCATTCATTTAGTTTAAATGTAGTGATGTGAAGATCAGATCATTTTAGTGACTTGATTCGTTGAATTTCGTTCGTCAGAATGAACGAATCTTTTTTTGAGTCAATTAGTTCATTTCATTCTTTTCATCAGAAATAAAAAAATGAGTTAAATAAGCAGATTCCCCAACACGTTTACATACACAAACTTGCATACACAACTATAGTTGCAAAATAAAAATATAACCAATGCAGCTAAGGACAAATTTTGATGCTCAGCTCATCTTCTTTCCCGTGTTGTTCGATCTTTTGTCACGTGACTCCCATAAGTTCTGTAACAACATCAAGATTCAGAACAAAAAACCTGATCTATTGCACTGTGCAGCGTCGATGGGAGTCACATTACAAAAGAACCAATTATTTAGACCAAAGAAGATGAACTACTCAATTATGTACATAATTGTACATAAACTACAGAGATATTGCGATGCTTTGCTAAAGTGTGTCCAGTATAAAATGAACGAATCATTCAGAGACGACTCATTCTTCTGAGTCACGTTAAAGACTCGTTCAAAATGAACGAATCATTCAGAGACGACTCATTCTTCTGAGTCACGTTAAAGACTCGTTCAAAATGAACGAATCATTCAGAGACGACCCATCACTATTAGAATGCCTCTGTATGCTGTAAAGTTATAATTTCCATTCAGTGGAACCAAGAAGCCCAGACTTGTTCCAGCATGGCAATGATCCTGCAAGCTCCATGAAGCCAAGATATGCTAAGGTTGGGATGGAAAAACCTCAAATGTTCTGCACAGCGCCCCGACTGTCAGGGTCAGAGATTAAACCGGAGCTGACTGTGTGAACCCAAGCGTGGAGACGAACTCAAGCGCCAAGCTTGTATAAAAGTTCCATATTTATTATAAAGTGCAAAAAAAGGGGAAAAACAAAAAACACTCAAGAACCCAGGCAAACAGATTTCTTAAGCAAAACAAAGCAAAAAACTAAAAATTATGCAGAGAGGGCAACTTGAGATGACACCGGGGGAAAATGGAAAACAAACTGTAAATTTTAACAATTAACAACCAAGCAAAGACCTGACCCAAGAGGAACTTATAGAGGCACATTAAGATTTACTGTCAGCTAAAAACAATAAGTGGTTAATGAAGGGCAGAGGGACACACCGGCGACATCTAGTGGGCGAAACAAAGAAACACAAAGACAAAAAACAATTTGACTAAAATAAAAAAAAAGGTAGAATGCTGACTAAATAAATTTAATTGGAATTGAAGCCTTTTCACCCAACCTCAGTACCTGCTCTCACTAATGCTCCTGTAGCTGAATAAGCACAACTTTATGAAACCACAACCATGAAATCGAGTGGAAAGCCTTCCCAGAGGAATGGAGCTCATTTTAACAAGATCTTCTAAAAACACATAGTACATAGAAGTAAGTATACAGATGCATCTCAATAAATTAGAATGTCATGGAAAAGTTCATTTATTGTAGTTATTCAACTCAAAATGTGAAACTCGCATTTAATTTTTTTTTTCCACACAGACTGAAGTAGTTTAAGTCTTTGGTTCTTTTAATTGTAATGATTTTGGCTCACATTTATCAAAAACCCAATTTACTATCACAACAATTTAGACCAATTAATAAGACCACAAAAAAAAATCATTTTTAGTGAATTGTTGGCCTTCTGAAAAGTACGTTCATTTACTGTTTATGTACTCAATACTTGGTAGGGCTCCTTTTGCTTTAATTACCGCCTCAATTCGGCGTGGCATGGAGGTGATCAGTCTGTGGCACTGCTGAGGTGGTTTTCATTGACAGTGGCCTTCAGCTCATTTGCATTTTTTGGTCTATTGTTTCTCATTTTCCTCTTGGTTCAGGTCTGGTGAGTTTGCTGGCCAGTCAAGCACACCAACACCATGGTCATTTAACCAACTTTTGGTGCTTTTGGCAGAATGGGCAGGTGCCAAATCCTGCTGGAAAATGAAATCAGCATCTTTAAAAAAAAATCTCAGCAGAAGGAAGCATGTGCAAGTGTGCAAAACACAGTGGACCAACACCAGCAGATTACATTGCATGCCAAATCATCACAGACTGTGGAAACTCAACACTGGACTTCAAGCAACTTGTGCTATGAGCTTCTCCACCCTTCCTCCAGACTCTAGAACCTTGGTTTCCAAATGAAATACAAAACTTGCTCTCATCTGAAAAGAGGACTTTGGACCACTGGGCAACAGTCCAGTTCTTCTTCTCTTCAGCTCAGGTAAGACGCCTCTGACGTTGTCCATGGTTCAGGAGTGGCTTAACAAGAGGAATACGACAACTGTAGCCAAATTCCTTGACACATCTGTGTGTGGTGGCTCTTGATGCTTTGACCCCAGCCTCAGTCCATTGTTTCCAAAGTTCAACCAAATTCTTGAATGGATTTTGCTTGACGAGCCATTAAAGGCTGCGGTTCTCTCGGTTGGTTGTGCATCTTTTTCTTCCACACTTTTTCCTTCCACTCAACTTTCTGTTAACATGCTTGGATACAGCACTCTGTGAATCAGCAGCTTCTTTGGCAATGAATGTTTGTGGCTTCCCCTCCTTGTGAAGCGTGGCAATGATTGTCTTCTGGACAACTGTCAGATCAGCAGTCTTCCCCATGATTGTGTAGACTAGTGAACCAAACTGATTATGATAGTTGATAGATAGGGGAAATTTAGAGTCACCAAACCAGTGTTCTGTGGACAGTCATGAGGCCTATGATGAAGTTGACACTGACAACAACAATGGCGATGACAGTGGCAATGATTGCCACTATGAAGAGGAGAATGGGAAGATGGAGATGAAGAACAGGAAGGTAATCATGAGTGGGCTAAAAATGTTGTGTATTGAGGACACAGAAGAAGCTTGTAATATTGCTCATCATCATCATCCTTGTTGTTGGGGTGTTGAGGTTTTCATCACCCCGACAATGATGATGATGACGATGGCTTAGATTGCAACTGACAGCCAGAGGTGGAAAGAGTAATAAAATATTCTACTCAAGTAAAAGTACTGTTACTTCAATGAAATTTTACTGAAGTGCAAGTAAATTTATCAGTCTAAAGATCTACTCAAGTAAAAGTAAAATGTATCTCATTTAAAATTCACTTAAAATAAAGTTTATTGAGGGGGAGAAGAGGATTCTAGTGTAGTTCAAAAAGGACAAGGAGATATAAATCTCAGACTAGTTGTTTTTATTTTTTGAAGGAACACCTTTACCAATATAAAAAAATTAAAAAATAAATAAAAAATAAAAAACAGTACAGTCCATGACATAAACAAAATCTATTATAATGTGGGTGCGATGTTTTTCTCCCTGCATTATTATTATTATTATTATTATTATTATTATTATTATTATTATTTTACTCTGTAATAGATATTATTTAAAACGTAGTTAGGTACAATTCATCAAATAAAACATAAGTAAAAGTAAAATTACAGATTTCAAAAGCTATTTTAAAAAGTAGAAGTAAAAAAAAAATACTAAATTACAATACGCAAGTAAATATCATTTGTAAATGTAATAATTTCAACCTCTCCTGACAGCTAGGGACAATTTGGGCCAAACCACTTAATTGCATTTCTGTGTTCTGTAAACAGTGCTAAAAATGAAAAAAAAAAATGAAAAAAAAAAAGGAAGCCATGATGATGATGATGATGATGATGATGATAATGATGATGATGCTAACAGCTAGGGGCTATTTATATTCACTAATCCACTGGCACGTTTTTGAGAGGTCGGAGCAAACCAAAGAAACCATCAAAATCGCCATATTGAAATGGGGAGAAGCTGCAAAATTCCACAGTAACCCAGCTCAGGATTAAAGAAGCCCACATTATGACAGTGATTCACTCTGTGAATCAGAAAAAATTTTGCTAACCATCTAATTACCTCCTCCTCAGTTTCTCTCAGTGGTATTTCTAATGTTGGTGAGTTGCCATGATAGAGCACCCGAAACAGATTCCAGCCCAGAGCGGTGTACGGTTACGAGCTTGACATCTTTAAATGAATTATGGGTCTCTCCATTTTTGTTGGCAAACCACACGCTTCAGTAATGATCATGCATGTAAATGAAAACATTAGCTTGAATGACCAAATGGAAACCATCAATTTTAACAGCTGCGTAGGTGAAAGTATATGTCTCATGCCACTTGGCTCTCTAGTTATCCTATAAATAAAAATGGCTGGCACTCTAATATTTATGGATGAACTCAAATCATGTGATACATTTCAAGATTCCGTGTGCATTTTATTCAAGGCTTAAAAGGACTCATTCACCATGAAAATTCATTATTGGGATTAAAAAAAAAAAAAAAAAAAAAAGGAACGCAAAACTACACTTACAGCACTTGCTACGCTGGCTGAGATCAGTCCAGGTGCCATCAGGAAGGCATTTCCTGACCTTAGGCCCCACGATGACCCGGTTCCCCCTGCAGATATACTCAATTTCATAATCCACTGGTAAAACCTGTACACTCCGGATCTGAAAAACAACACGGTGATAATCCACTACATCAAAACACACTCCTGAAGAAATGACGCAAACATTTGTGAAGAACCTGTTACCTGTTCTTGGGTCAGGCCTCTATATCTTATCCCCCCATCTCTGGGAGGACGAATGATAACACAGCCTGTGGGAAAAGATAAAGCGATTGTGTAGTAATGATGTATTAGAGCTCTTAGTAATCATGGGTCCTGTGACAGTCATTATCGTCACTCTATTATATTTAAATGTTGTATTTTATCACAGCTGGTTCATTCTATTAGTAAGAGTAAATTGGACAATAAGATTAGAATAATATAATATGATATAATATAATATAATATATGATCATTCAGAACACAAAATCTCCAAGCGCATTACATTTCAATGATTAGAAGATTGTGCTTATGTTCCTATTGTTCTCAGGGTTTAAAGTGATGTAGGAAAAAAATAAAGGCACCTCGGACATGCACTTTGTTCAAGAGATCATCCAAAAATACTAAAGCAAAACCATACAAAGGGTTAAGCGGCATGAGCAACGACTTTTCAGCCAATGCACAGTTTAATAAGCACATAAAATCATAAGGCCACATTCTGAAACTTACACAAAGAGACAACAGTGCAGTGAGCCAGTAGCACGTTGTGGGGTTACCATATCTATAAGTCATATTATCATGTACACTTAGCATATGTCTCTCTGTCTTCTGATCATGTACTGTAGGATTAGCATATATCTACTGTATATGTCTTATCGTATAAGATTAGCTTATGTCTATGTCTTATTGCCATGTACATGGGATAAGAGCGTCTGCTAAATATAAATTAGGATTCGAATATGTATATATGTTTAATTACATATGCATAGCTTGCACCTATGTGTCCTAATATCATGTAGGATTACGATAGGGCTATACTTCAATATATGTCTGTATGATGTAATATCATGTAGGATTAGCATTTGTCTATGCATAAGCATTAATCAATCAGGGATAGCATGTTATTTTATTATACACATTCATTTTTATTATACACATATTCACAGATTCATTGTTGAATGACGAATAACATAACAGATATCAAGCTCTAGAGTGAAAACAACATCCAGTATTTTCAGTTTTCCAGAATTTAATCTACATTTCAACAGATACTAGATTTAAAGTCTTTTCCAATTTTTGCATAATTGGATTCCTGAAGCTGAGATAAATGATAAATATACGTAATAATGTATCATCAGCATAGAAGTGAAAGTCAACATTGTGATTTGCAAATATAGACTGTATGGACAAGTGTGCTTGCAGAGATTTGTGCTCATTCAACCACAATGGATACGATGTAGTGTGAGGAGGCCTGGGGTGCAGTCAGCATTCCAATTCATCACAAAAGTGTTCAGTAGGTTTGAGGTCAGAGCTTTATCACAGGCCACTCAAGATCTTCCACTCCAACCGTTTAGACCATATCTTCATGGAGCTGGCTTTTTACATTGTCATACTGGAACAGGTTTGGGTCTCATAATCCAAATGAAGGAAAAATGGAGACAACTTATGCTGTTGTGTAGGTCCAAATTTGTGGTAACAGTTTGGGGAAGAACCACATATGACGAAAAGCCAGGTGTCCCAATATTTTTGTCATATAGTGTATGTCCAAGAGGATAAATATAAACAGAAAATGATAGGCTTAATTAAAACCATTTGGGACACCATTCTGCATTCGGCTCTGAAATAACACTTAATTAGCACAAACCCTCATTAACGCTTGTGTGTGTGTGTGTGTGTGTGTGTGTGTGTGTGTGTGTGAGAAGTGATTGTATTGTTTACACCACTGTGTATAAATTAGCTTGCTTTTTGGTTGGCCAAGTGCCAGTATAAACATTTTCAGCATCATATCTGTTACCTGTTAAATCTGTTAAATAGAAATGTCCCCTTAACTCCTAAATAACTGGACATTCAGTGTTCAATGTTCATTATTCACTGTTGATGGCTATTATATTTTATATATATAAAACTAGGTAATATAACAGCATTCATTTCAACAGTAGTTTTTGGATGTATGTACTGTATGTCAGATTCCACTATATTTGGAGAACATGCACTCTCTTGATATACCTGTAAGTTAAATGGTAAAAGAATTATTGAACCAACATGGCTACTGTTCCATACTTCCACTTCCATTAGATTCTATCACAACTGCAGTTAGTTGAAACCAACGTCACCAAACAACAAGACATTGACCCAAAGCATACGTAAAAGCTCAGTAAGCGTTATATATAGAGAGCAAACAGGCAGCTGGAGTGTTATCTATCTTTGACTGGCCTGCAAAGTCACCGCACCTAAATCCTTTTAAACTGCTCAGGGATGATCTGAATCTTAAGCTCAAAAGTAAATCAGAAAGGCGAGGCAGGGCAGAGCTGAATATTTGGAGAAATAAACTTTCCGGATGCTCAGAGTGTGTACAGCTGATATTCATGCAAAGGATTTTTCAAGGAAAAAAAAGTGTAACATTTGTACATTTATATATTTTTAGTTTTCAGTCAAAGTCAATCTTCATACTATCAAATGACCTAGATTTTTTGCATATAAAAAAAGAAATATATATATATATATATATATAGGCACTGTATATATTTTTTTTATTTGGGGAATGTATATAATAAAATACCACATGCCACCTCTATATGGCATTGTAAACAAAATCTCAATGTTATTGAGGTCAACAATGAAGAAATGTGTCATATCTTATATTTCACAATTTATAATCCCTTGTACATTGTTCGGTTTCATTTGGTTGAGCTTTAATTTGTTTGTCGATACCAAAAAGCAATAGAAATTGTACAATAACAGTATTTCTGTCCTACTCGCACCAGAAAATGATAGCTATAACTCCTCATAGCTAGTTATAGCCAATGGATAGGGGTATTCAGTGTTCACTATTGCTGAATTCAGATATGCTTAGAACAGAATTACAGCAAAAGGTGTCCTCCCTAGTTACTACTAAGCAGCAGGTGGCGCACTTTCTCTACAAGTCTGTTCGAGAGCTACAACTGTGTGTGGAGGCACCAGATTTGACCAAAGCCATAAAACCATGTGAGTAAAGACTGCTCTGCCCATAGCTCTCCTGTAATTGAATAAGAAGGTTATGTTTCATCCAGCATTGCAGTGGAATGTGGGTAGGAAACCACTGAAACCACATTAGTAAATCGGATCAGAAAATTGATTCTGGATAAGAAAGCTGTACATAACAGAGTATGTATGGCCACTAAAATACCACGCTCTTTCCCATGCATTTCAATACATGGCATCAAATCTTGTGTAAATGGCACAGCTCCCCTGAGGCTCTAGGGCTTCCATCACACTAAGAGTGAGCAAGTACTGCTTTAGTCTGTTATTACAGCCTCGCTCACTTTTGTGTCACCAACTAATTACAGTAATCATCTAGTCCAGTACCATTGGCCAGGAAAGGCCAGCAAGTGTGTGGAGGTGTGCACGCATGTTTGTAAGTATAAGTGCTTATGTGTGCAAGCATTTAAAGCAATTCAATCTTTTTTAAGCATTTTATATTACCTTAAGTATCAAGTACATTTATATAATTCAAGGGATTTAAATAATCATGTTTATATTACTGTTATTGCTATAAAATATCAGTACTGTAGCAAATCACTGTGTATCACCACTGACAAGAACCTGGATAGATTACCATAATATAGTACCCCTCAGCGTTTCGTTCAAATGTTATGCAATAAATGATTTACACGCTTGTCAAAGTATTTGTGTATTACGCCTTTCAGCAGCTTAATACTGTTGATATTGTGATTCATTAGCTGGGCTAAATGGACAAAACAGCCCAGCCAGGCCTGCAGTGTTTGAGATAGGAAGCAGCCAATTAGGGCGCGCCTGAAAGGACGTGATCGAAATTTCATTTCCAGATACACACTAATTCGACTGGTGAATGAGAGCTTAGACATCCAGGGAAAACAAAGAAAACGGATGGGATTTGCACAAAACAGGGCACATAGCTAATATATGTGTGACATTGGAGATGTGTGTGTATATATATATATTCATCTTCAATGTCACACACTTCCACAAAGAAACATAATTACATGTTATTTCGTTATATCTTACATACCTGCTGAGGTATTGTGTACAGCCTCAGTGAAGGAGTCGAACATGAATATAATCACATAAAAAAAGAATAGCTTCATGCCTCCACCTGCAGACAAAGACAAAAAAGAAAAGGGAGAGAGACAGAGGGGGGGGAATTAAGATGATTATCTTTTGGACGTGTCTGAAATCCAGTAATTAAAGTGCACTACTCTGTGAATGCCCTAAAACCTGACAGATAATATCAGTTGAGTCTGTCAGTCTGTTTTAGTCTTCAGTAATAAGACAGAGAATGGCATCATCAGGTGCCCAACAAGAAAACGTCTTGCCACGCAAGATTTAAATTCCAAACTTGCTCAGTCCATAACCTTCAAACGCTCTGCTCAGAATGTAAGTCACTTTGGATAAAGGTGCCTGCCAAATGAACACATGTAAATGATTTAACAACCAGCTCTCCATGTATAATTAAATGAGAGAAAGGGGAGAAACATTCTGTTACTCATTTAGAAGATAATTGAGCTGTTGATTGATTGATAGATTGATTGCTGAGAGCAGTGACGGCACAATGGTTTGGGCTTCAGGATACTGATTGGAAAATTGAGTGTTTAAATCCTGGCATTGAAGCTGCCCTGTGGGGTTCTTGGGCAATCTATTGTTTTGGATAACCTTTTCATTCATTTGTTCTTCAGCTAGCAGCTTTATCCTGGTCAGGGTCTCTATGGATCGAGAGCCTATCCAAGAAACACTGGGCTTAACATGAGAATATACCCTGGATATGGATAACACTACTAAATATGTAAACATTACATTTAGCTGCTCCTCATTTTCATGACTATTAAACCTCTAGTTTTTGTGAAGTTTTTGATAATCCAGTCAGTGAAAGTGAATAAGGACTGGTTTAAAATGCAATCCCCATCCTGTGTAAGAATACTGGCAGGTGCTGGCAGGGGACAACCACAACAATCTAAAAGTCTTAATGATGACATACCTTAAAGAAAGCATCAAGAAATATTTAGTGAGTCATGGGGAAAAGAGAGTAACCATGGCTAGAGACAATAAAAGCATGTCACGGTACCCACAAACCTTCTCTGCTGGCCTAAACTCGATCAAAATCACTGACTCATGTTTTGATATATATTTGTCCATGAATGTGTATCCAATTTTTCCTGAAAGCCTATTCTCTTTATTTCATAGTGCAGCATGCCCGAGTGTCTGTTTACATTGGAGTTTCTATCCAATCAGATTTTAGCAGATTTCAAAGGTATCTATCTGCCTTAAGCCTTTCCTATGAACACTATGGGTGCCCTGTAGCTTACAATTCATTTTGCTTGAAGCTGTTGCTTTAACCAGATTGCGAGTTGACGGCTCCGAGGCCACCTAGCAGGCATCCAAAAACGTCAGCATTTTCAAGTCCTTTAATTGGATGGTCAGAAAACGCACTAGTCAAAGCTTGCAAACCACATCTGTAGCAAACTGCACAAGTGGATTTGATAGCTGTTTTTTTTTCATTCCACGACTGACAGAGGAGAAGAAATTGAATTGGCTGCAAATCTACTTACAGAAACATTTTCAAGACAGGTTCAAAACAGTTGCTAATGCTTTTTCATGACTCATTTATACTTTTCTTTCCCTTTGCACACAAACACAATTTGCCTTCATATTTAATGAAGTGTAATGCACAGAAAGAATGCATGAAATACTTGAGGTTTTGAAGAGGTTTTTGAGGTTAATATTGATGCTTCTGCTAGAGATGATGTATGTAGGAGGTGCAGCTGTGGCTGCATTGAAAGGAGACTCGTTCAGTTGTGTCATTGGGTTTCTTGCTTTAGTAATAACATTTATTCTCACTCTCTCTGTTGTACTGCGTTTCTGATTGTTTTTATTATATGGTTTCTGTTTGATGGTTTTTATAATCACTGACATAATGATGGCATTAAGAGGTGGACTGATTCAGGTCAGACACTACTGAAGATCTAGGTGTGAAATGCACACCACTGTGAAACCAATATACCAACTATGTTAAGCACAGGCTCAACTGCTGCACTAGCGGTTGTCCTGTAGTAAGACAAGTGCATGACAGTAAAAAGAAAAGAAAGACTGCAACTTGGATTGATGCCTCTACAAACTAGAAAAGGACACTTGCTCAGGCTGCTGAAGAAAATTGGACCAAATACCTCTGCAGGCCATCAAAGTCACAGGGAAATAGTCTGGGGTGAGGGTCAGGTTCTGGAAGGCCTCGTGGGCACCATTTAATACATCTATAAGACTTTTCCCATCCTGGCCACATCGTCTTAGCAAAACAAGAAGAAACTCTGGCATTATGTCACTGCAGACTGCAATGTGCAGAGGGATTCAACCCTTCTTTTTCAGTCTGTAGCCAAAAATAGCAGAGTAGACTGCAGTAGCAAGAAGCAAATGGATGTGAAATCGAGCCTTTGCCATGCTCAGATAAGCTTCATAACAGATGCAGAGGCAGGACATTTCACAACATGGAGTAACACTATTGAAGCGGGAGCTCAGTTTTTACGGTTCACCGGGCAATCCATAGTGCATCTTCTAACATATTGTCGTGAACTGTGGGAGGTGACCAAACGAATAGGGTCATAAATATGGGCAGTTGAACTGATGTTCCTCTGCATTGTTGTTTTCACAGTTCACTAGGAGCTCAACATTAAGGCAAGTCTTAGAGTAGTGCCCAAACCGAGAGGAGCTAGTTGAGGTAGTCTAGCCATTTTACAAGAATGCCCCATGGGGTGTCCTGGTAGAGCTGTAGCAGAATTACTGGACAGAAGTGCAGTAAGTCTGGGACCAGGACACACTGGAGGGACATCTCCATGTTGGCTTGAGAACGATTGAATATTCCCTTGGAGGAGTTGAAATCTGTAGCTGGGGATAGAGAACTCTGGACTGACTGACCTTCACTTTTGATCCCAAATGTTTCAATGTATATATATATATATATATATATATATATATATATATATATATATATATATATATATATAGAATGCATTGTTAAAATCTGAATTCCCTGAATTTTCACTTTAAAACATACACAACAATGCCAAAGGGTATAAAAAAGAAACTAGAGTTAGCGCAGTGTCATTGCGGCTGCTCGCTCCGTCCCGGAAATACAATTTGTTTTACGCATGCATAAAAAATGCTAATATCTCATTCATACATCTGAGCAGTTGAGGGTTAAGGGCCTTGTTTAAGGGCCCAGAAGTGGCAGCTTTGTGGTTGTGGGTTTTGAACTCATGACCTTCTGATCAGAAGTCCAAAATCTTAAACACTGAGCTACCCCTCCTTCTACTTACATGTTGTACAATCAGAATAAGCATTTCACTGCGTCGTACTCTGAATGTGTATGTGACAAATAAAACTTGATTTGATTTGAATTAAATTAATGTTACAATAGCAGTGTTAAAGTACACAATAGTAAAGGAGGTAATGCCACATACCACATGCCCAATGCAGAGCAATACTGTACAAGGAGCCAGAAAAATAATATGGCATGCAACTGTTTCTCAATCATATTGCAAATCTGTTTTACTTTATGCTGTGTCCATTTTTCTTTTAAGCCAAGCCCCCAAGTATTTTTTCCTCGTGTTCTCTGGTGCATTGTTGTCTCTGTTTGTTATTTTTAAACTGACTGTGTAGTTCTTCTCCCCTTGCAATTTTTGTTGTTCCTACCTTAAATTACTTCGTGGAATTTCCCAAGTGTCAGCTCTCTGCTATTCTGCTCCCTCTTGTGTTCTATCACAGCTCACGATACACTGCTATAAGGGTAATGCTGAGCAATCACTAAGGAACATAACCGTAGTGTTATACAAAAAGAGGTATGTTAATGTAAATCAAGATGTCTCAATAGTCAAGAACTGACTATAATACTCCATTTTTTTGTATGAAACAAGACCTTGGTCTACGATGACCACTTAGTCTGTCCATTTATTAAAATTAATTTGTCGACTTATTGGTTAAACATTAAAAGCATTCAACCAGAGAATAACACAATCACTGTGCGCTCCAGTCAGTGTATTAATGAGTGTAATACTAATTCTAACTCTAATGGAGGAGACACAGAATAAAAAAAGGAATTGCATGATTATGTTATAATAATGACATAAAACCTCAAATTGAGCCCTGTGGTACTTCTTTGAATCTTAAAAATGGAGACTCTTAAAACCCAAAACACAAAAAACCCTTTCTTATGCTCATCTGTGTCATTTAATGACCTGAAATTGATCAAGATAACAGTCTTTGACCAGCATTGTCATACTAAAACAAGAGCAATAGATATTAACACGAAAAATATAGCTGGCATTACAATATTATAACGAGAAAAAAAGTAATTTTCCTGCTGGAAGAACAAATTGAGTTAAACAGTGTGGAAATACTGCGAGGTGAAATTTCCGAGCTTAAGTATGGACTATAAAGAACAACTACCCTTTACATCCACAACGAACTGTAAAAGAGCTTAAAATCCACTTCGATCCAAACATTGACGTTCATTTCTTTGCTAATGTATTTCTTAAAAGCATTTATACTAGGGCTGTAGCTATCAATTAATTTAGTAATCGAGTATTCTACCGATTAATCGGATCGGATTCCGGTAATCGGATGAGAAGTACTTTTTGTTTATTAAAAATATATAAATATAATATACAAGAGAAAATAAGACGGGTCTCTTAAAATGAACAAGTAATTTTAGTTTTTAGTAAAATTAACAATTTATTGCTGAAATTGTATACAAGAATATCTGTGAAAATTAACCCCTTTTAGTGCATTTAATTGCCATATTACATCAAAAGTCAAATACAAATATATAAATAAATAAAAATCATAAATAAAAATGTAAAAATTAATTTCAGATTACTCTAAAAAAACACACCGCACGATGTTTACTTTATGTTTTAGTTTAAAATGATCTCAAACTTTGGAAACTTTCTGTCGTTTTTTTCCGCTGCAAAAAAAAAATTGCGACTTTATTTCTCACAGTTGCGACTTTATTTCTTGTAAACATCCAACATTTCTGGTTCATTCGCCGGTAACCATGTTGTGGGTCTGAAGTTTGAAGCTGTTGGTGTATGAACGAGGCTTGATCTGCTTCATGTGTCTGGTTCTGTCTCCTCCAGAGCTGAGTGTACTGAGTTCTCTCCAGGGTTTAGAGGCTCAGTTTGATACCACACACGATTCTACTGATTGAAGCTCATTTCATTTTTAATGTGTAAAGCTTGCACTACAGAGGGGGTGACGCTGCCAGATCAGAAACGGTCAGAAAAGTTTAGCGGGTGGTGCGTCAGTAATAATGGTCTGTGGGGAAACACAATTCTCCGTGTAAAGTTTAATGGACTAAACTAAGCAGATGATAATTTGTATTCTAATTACTCGAGAAATTGTTTTAGCCCTAATTTATACTTTATATATGATTAAAATGTACTAGAACATTTTTCGAAAACATTTTGTACTGCCTTTAGTGTTAAATACAAATCAAACCGGGACTTATCATTTTACAGCTAGAAAAATGGAAGCTAGCATGGCGATACTACAACCAGTAGTAAGTGGCTAGTGTGCTATTATTAATAGGTGGCGCACATGTTGTGGGCCAGTCCAGAGACTGAGATCATAATCAAGATGGCAGACCCACGGATATCTAAAGAAGACAGTACGGTGATGAGACGCTTAGCCACAACGGTGTAAACTGTTCAAAGATGGCCATATGTCTGTCAGTGATAAGATGGTTCCCAGCCCAAAGCAGTCATTCCTGTGAACATTCAGCATGTGGAATGCCCGATACTGGATAATCGGAGGGCAGTATTTCAGCACTGGTGATGAAGTGAAGAAGGTTGCCCTTCAGAAGTTCTGACAAATCTTTCTATGGCGAATCTTTCCAGGCAGTAGTTAAACGATGGGATAAGTGCATAAATGTAGCAGGGGAGTATGTCGGGGGGGGGGGGGGGGGGAGTTTCCACTCATTGAAATTTTATGAACACCAAAGACGCTTGTAAAACGTTTCTATCAAAGCACTTATAATATGTGTAGTGTCATAATTGGTATGTTGAAGCTTTTCTTTTAACATTTTGGAAAAGTCTCTAGTTTTAGAACTTTGTAACATGGAGTAAAGCCTTGGGAACTGCGATGCAAGTGTAGGTGTAATCACGTGGGTAATCACTTCTATAACAGCGTATGGAGATTCCTTCCAATATTCCCAAAAATTATATATATAAATATATATCTCAAAGACTGAAAGACTGTAAAAGAGTGAGACAGGAGAGATAGGTACAGAAAAAAAAAGTGAGAAAGACGACAGAGCAATGGAATTTCTAAAATAACACCAACCGAGAAGAGACGCAGCGAGCAGGCTAGATGAGAGAAATGCGAGAAAGGGAAAAAAAAGACACTGGAATACACCCGCTTTGATCTTCCCAAATTCTCCTGTCCCGTTTCCAGCTCCTCGTCGGCGTTCTCGCTCGCGTCTGAATGAGTCATCCTCCAATAGCCGTCTTCCCTCGTTTGAAACCCAGCTCGGTGACACCCGCTCATCCATATTCCATCTCCACCCAGCTGTGCCGTGACTCAGAGGTGTTTCAGCACACGCAGTTCGCAGTCAGAGAGACTCAGTGGTCGAGATGAATGATTTCCACAGACCATTGTTTTCTCATCTCGTGTGTATCTTTTTTGATTAAACTGCGTGCGCTACAACGAGGGACGATCGAACCGGGCAAGTGCGAGAAGACGCGGCGGCAGCGAGACACTTAAACCCGACGAGGGCCTGAGCGCCAGAGCAGAGCCAGCACCGTGAGTGGGAATCTAGGACGCGACCGGCGCCGCCCAGTCATGGAGAAGGGTGTGCGTACATCCTACAAAGCACATACACACATACACACACACTCGAATTACACACTCAACTTCTACCCAGAGCAATGTGAATAAATTCAATAGACTTGCCCAATTCCTGCACTAATCTGATATGCAGGTGGGAAGGTTGAGAGAGGGAGCGTGCCACTCCAGGCATGATAGACTCGGCACACAGCTCACAATAGAAAGCAATTTCTGCAGCTTGTGCACAGAGTCGAAGCGCTCTCTGAGGGGCACGAATGAATACATGTGCCGTAACGTGTTTCATGCAACACAATGGAAGCAGGCTTTTTTTTTTTTCCAAGCTGCTTGCTTTAAAATGACTGCTCACAGCAGAAAGCAGAACGTTAACGGCAAAAGCAGGGCCTGAGTGAGGACAGATTATCGAAACAATTCCACCATGGTGGAGAGTTGCTGCTCTACTGTTTTCACCTGCTTCTGGGTTTGTGTATAAATGGAAGGATTAAATGAAGGATGGACGGATGGAGGAATTTTCTTGTATTTTGCCAGATGTTTCAGAAAACTGAGTATAAAGAGAGAAAGAGAGAGAAATAATATGTTGATTAATGTATAGAGGAATGGATTAATGGTTGGAATGTAGGATGTAGGATTGGTAAATGGTCCCTGGTTAAGTGAATAGAAGGTGAATTGTGAATGGATGGATTGACAGAAAGATGGAAGATGGTTCAGTACATGGAAATCTGATTGATGGTGGTGAGATATGGGATGCTGAATAAGCGGGAAAAAATGGATAGATTAATGAATGAATTAACGGTTTATTAAAGTAAGTATTGATACAGGAATGAGTGGCAGTGAATTGATAGTAGATGTTGGATATTTAGTTAAATGGTAGATGTTGGAGGGGTAGGGAGATAGCAGATGGATGGTTAGGTGTATGGTAGATGTTGAATGGTTAGATAATTTGTAGATGTTGGATGGGTGGGTAGATGGTAGATGTTGGTTGATTAGGTGGATTTTGAATGTTGGTTGATTAGGTGGATGGTGAGGATGATTAAGCTGATGAGAGTTATTGGCTGGTTAAGTGCATGGTGGATGTTGGATGGTTAGATGGATGGTACACATTAGATGGTTTTAAGAATGGTAGGTTGTTGATTATTAGGTGGATGGTAGGTTAGCAGATGTTGTAAAAGTGACTTGATGGTTAGATTTTGGATGCTTGTGTAAATAGTAGATGCTGGATTGTTAGGTAGACGGTGGATAATGTATAATTGGGTAATGTTGGGGATTTAGATTGATGAATGAAGGGAGAGTAGACAGTGGATGGCTGAATAGATGGTTGTCCCATTACATTGTAAAAAATACAGATAGATGGCCTGAATTATTGGGGTAAAAATGTGTGGAAGAAAGAATGAGTAGAAGGATAGACAATGGTGGATTGAAGTATATATGGATGGGTGGCCTAGAGAAATAAAATACAAGAAATAGAGAATAAAAGTTGAATCGATTGATATATCAGTGAATGAATGACAAAATAAATGACAGACAGTGGATGAATAAACAGTGGATGAATAAACGGACGGACGGATGAATGGATGGATGGATGGATGGATGGATGGATGGATGGATGGATAGATAGATAGATAGATAGATAGATAGATAGATAGATAGATAGATAGATAGATAGATAGATAGAT
>JAAIIK010000100.1:807588-825499 GCA_014706435.1 Silurus glanis
ACACACACACACACACACACACACACACACACACACACACACACACATGTACCTGCTGTGCTAAGTACTGCAAGACATCAAATCGAAAACCCACTGAGAGCCCAGTGAGACTGTGTGTTTGTGAAAGAGATGGAAGGGAGGTTATTAACAATAGCAGAAAGCTTACTGGCTGCATTTTTCATGCAACCCTCAAGCCTTGAGCAAGACTGTCATTCACATCATAAACACACCATACACACACATGCACACGAGCTTCAGTAACACAGCATGTATTTCTTATGTACAGTCTGTGTGTCGCAAAAACCCATTTCTTTTCTAAGCTAAGCTGTGAATCTGCTATGGCTGATAGTTCACTACATTCCCACACCTCAATCAGTATCATTTTGAATTTCATGAGGACATCTGGTTATGGGGAAATAAAATCCCCTCACTTGGCTCAGCTTTAGAAGTGTTTACTTGAACGCACATTAGATACATCAATTTCTATTTTCTCATTCTGCCACCATACATAAAGGGTACATAGGAGAATAGCAATTTGAAATGTAAATGTTATTCGTTATTTCAATGTACATCTGAGACTGGAGTTGAAATTCTGAATGCTGTTCAGAACGGTGATACAGAATGAGTTAAAGCTTTTTAAAACATAAATAAATAAATAAAAATAATATTATACAGTATAAATAAGGCTATAAACATACAGTATCTCACAAAAGTGAGTACACCCCTCACATTTCAGCAACTATTTAGTATATCTAGGGCTGCAACAACTAATCAATAATCGATAATAATCGATAATGCAATTCGCTTTTATTGATTAGTTGGGCTGCTCAAGCTATGGTTTATCTCAGCCACCTGCGAAATGGCGGAGAGTACAGGGTCAAACGGCAGCAGGAATAAGAGTGCGTCCCAAGTCACGGATGAAGGCGAAACAGGTCTGAAAACATACTTGACCACTCCATTACATTCCCTTTTAGCAAATCAGATGTCATCTTGGTGGTGTGTTTGGGGTCGTTATTATTTTGGGAAACAGCCGTTCGGCCCAGTTTCTAAAGGGAGGGCATCATGTTCTGCTTCACAATGTCACAGTACATGTTCATGCAGCCCCAGACCATGATGCTACCACCACCATGCTTGACTGTAGGTAAGACACAATTTACTTGGTACTCCTCACCAGGGCATCGCCACACATGCTGGACACCATCTGAGCCACACAAGTTTATCTTCATCTCATCAGAACACAGGATATGGTTCCAGTAATTCATGCTTTTGGACAGGTTGACATCAGCAAACTGTTTCTGCTTCTTTCTGACACCCATGCAAACCTACTTGTTGCAGCGTGTGGCGTACAATCTAAACACTGACATGTGGACCTTTAACTTCTGCAACCTTTAAAGAATGCTGCCGCCCTCATGCATCTGTTTTTTTGAAGCAGCTTCTGCACCTGACGCACAGCACGAGGACTCGACTTCTTTGATGGACCCTTGCGAAGGCTGTTCTGAGTGGAACCCGTCTTGGAAAACCTCTGTATGACCCTGGCCACTGTACTGTAACTACTACTCTACTGATCTTCTTATAGCCAAGGCGTCTTTGTGGAGAACAACAATTAAAATTCTCAAATCCTCAAAAAGTCTTTGCCACGAGGTGCCATGTTGCATGCAACATCCAGTGGTCAGTATGAGAGAATTGTACTTAAAGCACCAAATTTTAACTGCTCTTATACAAGATACACACATTTGGTCCTGACAAGCAGACAAAAACATGAACATGATGAATAGGACATGTGGCTTTGCATTGTTACAGGACATACAGCTGTTATCATTTAGGGTGTACTCACTTTTGTTGCCAGCTATTTTGACAATAATGGCTGTATGTTGATTGATTTTCAGACGACAATAAATCTGTACAAGCTGCACATTGACTACTCTAAAATATATCCAAGTTTCATGTATATAATATTAGAGATACTAAAATGGTTGCTGAAATGTGAGAGATGTATTCACTTTTGTGAGATACTGTAGTACGTAGTTAAAAAAAAAAAAAAAAAGGTTCAGAGATCAATTTGTACATTTATAGTGCTTTTTTATGCTATTTTTATACATTTCATGGTGGAACTGTGATGTTCTTCATTATTCTGAAAGATAATTGTATTATAATTGATATGATAATTGATATGTATTATAGTGTTTACAACAAACGGCTAGAAAAACAGTAGAGCTGCTTTAAAAAAAAAAACAGGGGGGAATGTATTTGATGGCATCAATTAGACATATTTGCAAAAGGAAATTAATACAAAATATGTGCTTTATATTATTTTTATTGCAATATACAGTATTATCTAGCACTATGAAATACTGTATTATACTTAGAATACATTTCAATTAGGTCTACATTTTATTTTCATAACAATTTAAACAATGGACTAAAAAAATCTAATAAATTAACAGGAAAGTCAATATTCATATCAAACATCAGAATAGGGAAAAATGTAGAGTATGACTTTGATTATAACATGGATGTTTGGTTGAGGCCAGAATGGTGCAGAATTGTGTGACAAACAAAAAACATTCTGTGTGTAGCAGAATCACCTTTTGATGGGAGAAAATTGAAGAAATGGGCGAGACTCGTTTAAACTGTCTTGAAAAGTTACAAAAAAAAAAAGCACTCCATTCAACCGTGCTTATCTCAAAATGTCAAAACCTGAGATCTCTGGGCTGCACAAAACCACAAAACCATCAGGTTTCAATCCTCTCAGCCAGGAATTTGAGACTTCAGTGGGCACAAACTGACAAAAACTCGACAGTGGAGAAAAATCTGATGATTTTTTTTTTTTTCCATAATCTTTAACTGAAAGTGCAGGTGTTCCTATTAAACTGAGTGTGTATTTAATAATTTCTGTAGTCAGCAAGACCAGGAGCCACAGACTTATACTAGACATAATACTAATATTATACTAGACTAGTATAATAGATATACTTTATTGATTCCATTGGGGAAATGATGAAAAATACGAATGTCATGAAATAACTGTAAAATAAATCAATACAATATTGCAGATGATGCAACAAAAAAAGAGTGCAAACTGGTCATTCAAAAAAGAAAGAAAAGAAGAAGAAATGAAAGGTGCAATTTGTCCGTGTATGTATGTGTGCGTAAAGTGACAGTGATATGTATATAAGTTACTATTATCATCTGTTACATAGATTGTACAGTGCCATGGCATGCGGTAGGAACGATTTCCTGAACCGTTCTTTGTGACGGCGAAGCTGAATCAGTCTGTTGAAGAATGAACTCCGCTGCCTCTGTATGGGATCATGTAGTGTTTGGGATGGATTTTCCATGATTGACAGGAGTTTGTTCAGTGACCTGTTGTCCCTCACTGTCTCTAATCTGTCCAGTTTGGGTCCGATTATGTATTTAGCCTTACGGATGATTTTATTGATCTTGCCTGCATCCCTGACACTGATACCACTCCACCAGCAGACCACAGCATTATAAAGGTGCTATAAAGGTGCCATACAATACCAAGCAAGATTTTTACCAATCATGGTCAAGACTAAAGAGAGTACAAGGCAAAATTGTGCCAAACACACACAAAAACCTGGGGTTTTTGTTGAACAAATCCAGACAAGGATGCTGATATTGCTGCAGTAAGCAGAATGTATAAAAGAACTAAGCCAGCCTGGAGGAGCAAGAAACCTGATTTCTTTCTTTCTTTCTTTTTTTTTTTTTTAATAAGTGTAAATAGGCCAAATTATACAAATAATTGTGACCTGAGTTCCTGGTTTCATCCTCAACTCAGATTACTATCTGTGTAGAAATTCCTATGTTCTCCCTCTTGTCCTTGGTCTTCTAAATAGCCTCCTGATGTCCACACATTCATGGTGCGTTCCCATTTCTGGAATACTGTTCAGCTCCTAACCAAAAGTCACAACCAGTAACAGCCGTGTATTTCACACATAGGCCTTCGTGTCCTACCTGAATCAATCCACCTCTTAATATAATTATTATGACTCCATGGCTATAGAAACCATCAATATTATACAGTAGTATAACAAAGTGCTGCATCACAGGTATCTCATGCAGCGAGGATGAATGTCATTACTAAAGCAAGAAACCCAATGAACACAATTCAACGTCTCCTTTCACTGCAGCCACAACTGCACCTACACCACATACATCATCTACTGCCGAAGCATCGATATTAACCTTATAAAATGACCCTGAGTTTTCTGTAAATTTTTTCTGTGCATTATGGATTTTCGGGGGATTTAAAATGAAGGCAAATTGTGTGTTTTGTGCACATTCTACAGGAAAGACAACATAAACGTGTTTTGAACTGTTTTGGCTGGTCTTTCCTTTTTTCACAAAAATTCCATCTTGAAAACGTCCTTGTAAGTGTATCTACGACCAAATCATCTCTTCTTTCAGTCATTGAGAAATGAAAAAGCAGCTATTAAATCCACACAAATATATTTGAGCTTGTGCGATTTGCTACAGATGCAGTTTGGGACTAGTGCGCTCTCTGACCGTCCAATCACACGACGTGGAAATTCCGACATTACTGTACGCCTGCTAGATTCTGAAAGCCTGATGGAAGATTCCTTTGACCTTGGCAATACGTGATGCTTGAAATATGACATAAACATAAACAGGCAGAAGCAGCGCAACCATAAACTGAATAGACGTTTGGGAATAATTGACCGTAATATTAAAACACAATTCAGTGATTCTGATAGTCCAGCAGAGAAGGCCTTTCTGGCCCCGATGGCCTGCCACTGGTGCTAATCACCATAAATTATTTTTATTATGAGATCTTTTGGACCAAATAAAACGCATTCTGAGAAAATAAGATTTATCACTAAACCGATATACAGAAAGTCTCCAAAATCCGTACACACGACTTTATGAAGTGCAAATAGTGCAATATTGCAAAGTGTAGGAAAAGATCAGAGTGCAAGGGTACGAAAGCAACACAATACGGTGAAATTACACGGGACAGTATAGATAACTACATAATTAGAACAGCATCGGGATGAGCTAGACAGCATAATTGTGCAAAGCCGAGCCAAATGGCTATGCAAATTACCCCTCATAAAAGGCATATGAGAGAGCAGCAGCATATAAAATTTCAAAGACAATAGAAAGATGGACAGCGATTATTGTGCTGTAAATTGCACATAAGGCTTTAGGTTGTGTAAATTCAATGCAGGTGTGTATAGTATCTCTGATCTCCATTATCACTCACGTTACACGTCAGCCTCACTTTTCACTATACACTATTCACTGATGTCTTTTTTTTTAGTCACCATCCGTGACCATGCTTCACTGCTGTGTACAGGAATTCTGTTCTACAGCTGCACACACTCCTGCTGAGTCAATGTGCGTGTGAGTGAGAGGGAACGAGGAGCTCTCTAGTTCAGGCACTAGTTTTTCTGCGGGCGATCGTTTGTAGGGCCTTCGCAACCCTTCAAAGTCCCTTGGTGAAGGAATGAAGAGCCTGCAGGCCTGGTGTGAATTGAAGACTTAATCTCCTTTGCAGCTAGACTTTAAAAAGACCTGCGGCGTGTAATCTACCTACCAAACCAGGGGTGAGACCTACACATATGCACACACAGCATTCAAGAGGTTCACAAGAACAAAATAATGTGGTAACATGTTTTGCAAAATAGTAATACAACATGTTTATTTGCACTTATTGAATGTATAAACACTGTTCTCCCTACTGCATTGTTTTAAAAATCCAAGCACCAAAGGTGGTGAAACCCTATAGACCCTTTTGGTGCCGACATCACAATTTAAATCTACGTAGATGCAATTAAAATCTACGTAGATGCAAAACAAACTTAATAATGGAGATGGCCAATACAAACCAGCACAGAATCGGCTACATGAGAAACGTAATAAAACGAGCGAACTGGACAGAAAATCACAAATCATCAAAAATGCTCGCGTTTGCAGCACACACTTTATATCATGTAAAGTTAAAAAAAAAAAATTTTCCTTGATATGCTTTTTGGTTTTGTTACATGCCTAAAGATTCTTATTTTTAAGTTCTTAATGCCTACTGAAATAGAAATATACATACAATTTCTACAAAAACTGTTAAGACACAGGTGATTCAGGTGTATTCATTCACAGTGACTGCAGGGCCAATACTGTGTACTGGTCGACCAATCTGGTTCCGTCTGCAGTCCTGGATAGTGAGTGAACTTACATAGTAAGATAAAATCTGATTTTGACCAGTCATTGTTTAAAAACAAACTAACAGAACTTAATAGTTAGGGTTAGAGTAAGCGATCACGGACATCTTTCTGCCCCCACATACAGTAAACTCCGCCCACAAACAAAACATTTACTAACTGAAAAAAGGGTCTATACTTCCTGCAAAAAAGATTTATTTAATATTATTATTTTCTCAAAGTTCACTTCGACACTGTCATGCTAATCTCTAATTACGTTTCTAATCTCTAATTGACTACTGATTGGAAAGTTTGAATCCTGGTAAAGCCAAGATTCCACTGCTGGGCCCCACAACTACGGCCATTTTATCTGTCAAATGAATGATGTCAGAGTGACAACCATTTCACAGGGACGCACAACTTGTTCATTGATGGTCTTGACCATCTAGAACTAGCAAACATGGGACCTATATTCTAAAGTTTGCGCAAATCCTGCAATTCGTCATGTCATTCATAAATTAACCAGGACGTCTTTTCCCATCTTCGCTACGTGTTTACGTTTGCATGCATACGCAGATGTTGAAGAACGAACAATGTTAGATTAAGAGAGTTAATGCTGAATAACCCGATTACTGGGTTACAATCTGGACATCCTAAATGGATTTCTGGAAATCTGATGAGGCCTCTAATCTGATTTAAGGCACCATAACTCGACTGCCTACATGACCACTTGAATTCATCTGGTAAAAAATCTGATAATGATCGCGTTATTAGTGTGTGTCTATACACACTCAATGTAAATGCACTTAGTGCGGGAGGATAGGGAGCGTCTGGGCGTCTACACAAAGGAGTAAGTGTGGCATTTACAGCCTGTATGACACACTCCGGCACTGCCATCAATGCTATTATGCTGAAGAAAATAAGGAGCAAACAAAAGCCGGGGCTCTACAGCAGGACAAGGCGACTCTAAATAGCTAACAAGCTTCAATGTAGAGTTCCTCTCATCTCAAGGGAAATGAATTCCCAGTGGCCGTATATAGGGTATGAGACTAGAGTATAGAGCTGGTAAATGAATGCAGGAGCATGATTCATTAAATATCTCCAAAATTATTTCAATATATCTCAAACAGGTCAGAATTATTAACACTCTGTTTATGCATGATGAGTAGCCCGGCTTTACAGGAGCTGTAATTTAAAGAGCACACACACATACACACGCACACAAAACATGGTACAACTACCCACTCATAACACACTGCAAACCCAAGCCAAGAAATCTGGGATAAAATTACACCAGCAGCTATAATAGATAATGAGCCCTCAGAGTGGTCGCATCTCGAATGATGTCCCCTTAAATAAGCCACGATTTGAAATGCCTCCAAGGCAGCTGTTACAGTGAGCATCAGGTCTCTGCACTCACACACTCACATCTGACACAAGTGTGAATGGACCAAAGGGCCGAGGAGGCACAATAACCCTAATAAACACACTACTATACCTACGAGACTGCGCAAGTAAACAGAGGAGAACACAAGAGTCTTTGATGTTTGAGGATGATGAAACTCTCCGGGTGAGAAAACATATTTTGAATGAGAGACAGACCGCAACCAAAACAACCCAAGTGTAAGGAATAATTGTTAATTGGAGGAGAGAGTCAACTAATACACTCTCACTAATTGTAAAAAAATGGCTACGCTGATTAAAATCAGGACTGAATTAGTAAAATCATGGCCATGGTTAACCAAAAGAGGTGTGAGCGTAACAAAACAGGAAGAAAAAATCTGTCTCTTTTAGGTGAATTGTAATAAAGGAATCGAATCAACTCACCAACACAAGATGAATCTCTCATTCTATTGACTCCCAAATGACTCCTTTTCTAATATTCTTGGACTATGCACATCTCAAAGTTGCAAAATTGTCAAATCTGCAGTGTGCTACAGATTCTCATACGCAGCAAATAATCCTACATTATGATTCGTATCTGTACTTAACTTTCATTAAAAAGGGATTCAAAGATTTTTGCCTTTTTATGCTGATATTCATCTCCCCTGACTATAATACACTGCAATAGATCATAACAAAAAGCAGCGGTGTAGACAAATCCTTACACAGTGTATATTGCAATGCTGTGCCAGACGGCCCGGATGTTGATAAGATCCACTGGATGCACTGAATGTGTGCGATTAAAGGCACAATCATGAATATAGAAGACGTTCCAGCTTAAGCATAAATTACAGGTCTTCAGAAACACGAGTCAAACAATTCGCTTCAAAGGTCGACTTGTTCATGAGGACACCTCACGACCGCTGAACAATATGGATTCACATCGTGTCAAATCATACAGCAGCTCGAATTCACACTGTATTAATTTGCTAGCTGCTTTAAACACGTCGTGTCTTTACACTGGTGTGTGAAAAAACACAATGCAAGTCAAAACACTGTAGATTTCTTATTTAAATCTATTGCTAACTATAAATGGCCGATCTGGATCCTCTCGAGTATTCTTCCTTATATTCTCTGATGGAGTTTTTCCTTGCCACCTTCCCCTCTGGGAAAATGCATGAGGAAAAATGTATACATATAATACGTATATCCTGAATTTATATTTCCATAAAGCTGCTTTGTGGCAATGCCCAATTTGCTATATAAAAAGTTAAATCATCAAATAAAATCAAATATATTGTCTTGCAGTTGATAATAATACTGTCTAATAACTATCCCAACATCTGAACGCTTTACTACATTGTTAATAGCATGGCTTAGCTTAGCTATTTTCTAAATAATGTAGTTTTCTCCAGTAGGCTATCCAATCATTGTTATTAAGCCTCATAGCTTCGGCTAATGTTAAACAACAAGCAATGATGAAAAATATTTTATATGTTGCAGATTATGTGCTTATTTATATAATTTAATGTCAGATTATTCACCATATGCCTGTTAATGTTAACCAGCCAGTTATACATTTTCAGAAAGAAACTCAGTGAGACTCCTGTGTAGCTAGCAATTTTATAGTTTATAGTGTTTTACAACTAAGTAGTGCTGAGATTTTCTTACAAATCAAAAAAGGTAAACCTAGCTACACACTGAAAATGAAAAGATGTCAGCAGTTTTTACTCAGTTTAAAAACTAGCTTTAATGTTGTTAGCTACTCGTTCTTAGTAGCATGTAGTATAGCTAGCAACTACGTAGCTCTAGCTTGACTTGTTTATCTTAAATAGTTTCCAGTCTTACAGTCTGTGCTTCACCACAAGTGCACTCATCTTTGATAAAGCACTCATTGAGAGTGTTGTTACAGTGTGATGATAAAGTTTTTGTTGCATCTGTTCATCCCAGATTTTGAGATTTGCACTGCATCTTAGAACTAGTGCTAGACACTTCTAATCAGTACAAGCAGAGTGTTGATCAGAAAGGTTGCGAGATCAAATCCCGCCACTAGAAGAGCCCCTTGTTGATGCCTGCAACTCGAATGAGATGAAAAATAAAACTTTGAATGTTTCTTTCGGCTTCTCCCGTTAGGGGTCGCCACAGCGGATCATCCGCATGTTTGATTTGGCACGTTTTTACACTAGATGCCCTTCCTAACGCAACCCTCCCCATTTATCCGGGCTTGGGACCGGCACTAAGGCTTGTGCAACTCTAATGGCTGGGGTTGGTTCCCTGACCGGGGATCGAACCCGGGCCGCAGCGGTGAGAGCGCCGCATCCTAACCACTAGACCACCAGGGGACCTAAAACTTTGACTGTAATAGTCACAATTAAAGCATCTAAATAAAAGCATGTAAACAGTTCTGTTCTTCATAACCTTATTAAACATAAAGCAGTGATTTATCTATCTATTTATCCAGACACTTGTAAAAAAAGCAGTTCAGGTGGAACAAAATGCCTCTTAAAAAGTTCTGGCCCATTTCACTCTTTTCACTAAAGGGCAAATATTGAATTTCTCCTGTTTGGGGAGATTCAACACTGAATTAATTTATGGTGTTACACTCCACAGTAGAGGTTAATGACTGGAAGTATACACCCCTCCCTTTCCTGGCATCCTGCTAAACATGGTTTCACGATACTCTACTCTGTACATATGGGGTCCTGACTAATCTGATAACAGTGATCCATATGATTATATGTATACATATTATGATTTCAAATATTTGATAAGGTTTTTTTTCCATTCAGAGGTTAAATAAACCAGTGAGACTAATGTAGCTTAACTAAGTGATGAGTGTAATGCTCACAAGTCATGCTGGTCTTTTGCAATGCCATTAACCATTTATTACAATGGCGGACACTTGTTCGTTTAGCCAGTGGGTCCGTAAATACTAGCGCTCTGCCTTGTCTAAGCCTGATTGAATCCTGAGAATCTCCCTAATTCTCACATTCACACACTCTGGGACATGATTTAGGTCCCTCTCCCCACCTTCGTCATCTCTCCCTCTCTCTCGCTCTCTCTCTCTCTTTCTCTCTCTCTCTGGTGATCTCCATCTGTTCCTTCTTATTTTTTCCCCTCCACCAGCAGTTCCTGCTTACAGATCCAGCTCAGGATGTAAACGTCGTTCAAGCTTACCTGACCCACATCAAATTCCTTTAAACCCCAAATCCAGCGTTTCAAAGGCATGAAACTGTGACAGGAGGCTTTTTTTTTTTGTCACCCAAAAGACGGAGACACAGTGGCACCAATGTATTACACAACAGCCAGTCATAAATCACGACTGCAGAGTTATAAAACCTATTATCTGCCATTTTGAAGGCATAATGCTGAACAAACCTTGGCGCCTTTGTGTAGACTCTGATAAGAGACCACATCTCTGGCAAGCATGAATCGCTGACCAGGAATACTAATGACATGCACACATTGAACAAAGCACAAGTATAAAGCCAAATAGTATATATTTTTCTTAATTCACCTTCAGGTTTTTGTGCAAATTTTTTAATGAACTCTCGAAATAAATAATCAAGATTATATATGGTTATAATATGTAACATTTTTTGTTATTTATACACCGATCTAGAATGCAGTCCAAATCACACACATAGATGAATCAGTGTGATAAGATTGCATTTATCTAAATGAGTTTTAATTAATAGTGTGAAAGAATGAGAGCAAGTAAAAGAGTAAGAGAGGGAAGGGAGAAAGGAAAAAAGAATGTGTATGTTTGTGGGGCTTTTCAAATAATTAAGCTGTTGGAGTTGATTCATTGTGCTGTTTTATTTTTGGTAATATTTCAAATTTTACTGTTTTCTTCTTCAGTTCGTTAAATTCATTTTGTGCTTTGGCCCATTTTTTGCATTCAAATGTTTAAACTCACACCTCCCAGCTAATCAGATTTGAGAAAAAAAAAAAAAAAAAAATAATAATTAAAAAAAATATATAAGTTTTTAAAACCAAACTCAACATAGAGCATGACGACAAAATATTCTTGTAAACGTTTTAAAGTAATTATGGTGTTTTAAATTACGTAAATCATCAGGAAACCAAATGGACGTCGTTAATAAATGTTTGTTGCGTTGGAGGTTCTAATTTCGCCTCTTTTATATTTTTATGAAACAGGAATTGCGTGCTGCAACAATCACATGTTCATTAAATTAGTGTTGAAATTAGTTAGCGTATTAACTCATTAATTTTGGCAGCTCATATATATATATGTGTGTGTGTGTGTGTGTGTGTGTGTGTGTGTGTGTGTGTGTGTGTATACAGATGGTCCCTGAGTTACGATGGTTCGACTTAAGGTTTTTCGATCTTAAGATGACGATAGCGATACAACAAAATTGTACAAATATTTTACATTTTGTGCAGCAGCGTACGATGTACAATACATTGGATGCGCAGTTGGGATGAGCGTATCTCTCGCCCTGTGAGATGTCCCACTCTCGCTAGCGGTCGTCTGAGTAAAGTTGTCTCGGTGCTAGTGTGTATTTTTTTTCCGTTTCAAACGCTTTCAAACAGCAATTTTAGTGATAAACGCATGTCTTAAAAGCGCCCGAGTATGTCTCCTGCTGCTAGTGAAAAAAAGAAAAGGAAAGCCATCAGTTTAGAGCAGAAAATGAAAATAATAAATCAGCATGAAGCAGGAAAGACTGTCACAGTCATAGCACCATCTTTGACTTACGATATTTTTGACTTACGATGGGGTCGTCGTAACGTATCTCCATCGTAAGTTGAGGACTACCTGTGTGTGTGTGTGTGTGTGTGTGTGTGTGTGTGTGTGTGTGTATGTATATATATATATATATAAATACAGTCAACAATTTTCGTATTTTCTACCACCTTCCATTTTTCCCCCCTTTTTCATTTTTCTCCTCGGAACGAGAATATAATCAGTCAGCGGCGTTGCTGTTGCTGATGAGAGAAAGCGGCCTCTGTTCAAACACAAAGACACACTCCTGTTGTGCACTCAGACAATATTCACTGCTCAGAATGGAAATATATATATTTTTCTTTTCATTCTGAAAGCAATTTCTGCTCACAATTTGGAGTTAGCAGGGAAAAAAAAAAAAGAGGCACTCTGAGTGTATGAGTGTGTGTGAAGCAAGGGGGTGCATGTCTGAGAGAGTCAGCGAGCGAATGACGCTGGATAAAACATTAATAGAAATCATGTTTGCGCTGATACATTAAATACTGGATGAAAAAAAAGAGTTATGAGGCTTTTTTTCTTGGTAAAAAACAGAAAAGGAGCTGAATGGGATGATGATCGCTGCCAGAAAGCCTTTTGTCTTTAGGAGATGGAGGCGACTAACACTACAGCGCAAATTGTTACAACTCACACAGACTATATGAGAACAAGAGCAGCTCTCGCATTCATTGAATCAAGCATGCATGATAAAATTTCCACGCTCTCCTTAAGGCGGCAGTACAGTAAATCTACTCCCGCAGGTCGCGCCCTGGGCCTTCGTTTTTACAATTACCCAATCAGCCAATCATGTGGCAGCATTTTATACCAATTCATTCAGATACAGGTTAAGAGCTTCGGTTCAGGTTTACATCAAACACCAAAATGCGATCTCTGGGGTTTTAACTGTGACATGATGGCTGGTTGATCTCTTAGGATCTTCTCACAAATTGCACATAATGGTGCAGAAAACCTCCAGTGAGTGGAGACTGGTCAGAAGAGAATGGTTCAAGGTGACAGGAAAGCTATGGAAACTCAAATCATCACTCTTTACAACTTCTATTAAACACATCGAACCTGAGGTGGATGCACCAACACTGCAGAAGACCACACTGGGTTCCAGTCCTACAAGTCAAGGCTTCTGCCCACCAAAATCCAATTTACATGTATTTAATTGGGCAGAATTTTTGATCCGTTTTGAAACTTGTAGTGAAAAAGACAATATTTCAAAAGCAGGTTCTTTGGTTCATAGAGTATATAACAGTGCAGTTGTGATTGGGCAGAAGGTGCTGATTCGTTCAGAGAACAGAGGAGAATGGCCAGGCTGGTTCAAGCTGACAGGAAAGCTATGGAAACTCAAATCATCTCTCTTTACACCTCGTTCAAACATTTCAAACCTTGAGGTGGATGCACCACCACTGCAGAAGACCACACTGGGTTCCAGTCCTACAAGTCCCAAAATCCAATTTACATGTATTTAAGTGGGCAACAACATGAATCGGTTTTTAAAACCGTGGCGAAAAAGAATCCAATCAACAATATTTCAAAAGCAGTTTTTTTTATTCATGCAGTTGTGATTGGTCAGAAGGTGCTGATTCATTTTCTATAGCAGATGCACTGACATTAGTTCCTGTTGCTGATAAAAGCACAGGATCATATTCATGCAATTAATACATCAGAGTTTCTATAGTCGCAACAAGCCAGACATTCCTGTAAGGAGACTTTTTTTTTTGCTGATTAAAAATGTATGAAAGGAATTTCCAGTATCAGCACTTTGTAACAGCTCAGAACTGATGATTGCAGCTTCTAGTTTCAGGGGAGTTTTTTTTCCCCAGAATGTATTTATGGGGGTTATTAATATAGAAATAATATAGAGGCTGGTGAGGGCAAAACTGTTTACAGCTGCTATAATGCTATAACCAATTTCATGAATGTAACAATAATGGGATAAAAAGTACAACGTTCTTCATTCATCAATAAATTAGTAATAATTAGCAAAATGACACACAACATCTGGGTGATGAAAGTAACCCTGCTTTATGTCTTTTTGGTCAGATTCGATTCTTTAGCTACTTGGAAACGCCTGTCAGCGAAAATACGAGGTGAGATTAAATAGTTTCGAGACTAGTTTTGAAACAGATGCAAGCACAAGGCTGCACGCACAGTCACATGGAGCACCGACCTTCATAAGTCAGTGTGCCAGAAGATATTGTTCTGTGTACATCGGGAGCTGTGCAACTGGTGCTATTCTGACCACGTGTGTTACCACGTCTGCGATTCCATCATGGACAGCAATTAAGAACAACCAATATTGCACCCTAACGCGTGATTTTCTCGCCGGAAACCATATGATCTCACTTCTACACCCAGCCTTCTTGCCAGCTTTGGCTCCTGCAGACTTCGCCCTCTTCCTAAAGATAAAGCATCAGCTCAAAGGTTGCAGTTTTGACACCACTGAGGAGATCCAGTACGAATAGCAGAAGGTGCTTGACACGCTTCGAAAAGGAGACTTCTAGGACACATTCCAGAAGTGGCAGGAACGCTGGGAGCGCAGTATTGCTGTGCAAGAGGACTATTTTAAAGGTGATCGTGTGTAAAATGAGCTAAATAAAGTAAACAGAGGCAGTTTTCAAACCTCGTATGGTGTTGGAGGTTTCTGTGTAGAATTTTCTTTCAAAAGAACAAACCAAAGAACGCTAAAGATTGAACCTTCACTATTAAGGGTCTTCCTCAGGAAGTGAACAGTGTCTCTGGTTTGAAATCATGACCACTGACTGAACGATGACACCACATATTTGTAATAGCACATGCAGAAAAAGCAGCAGAACGACTAATACCTTGGTCCTTCTGCATAACCTGTCATCTCAGAAAATATTTCTCTACTCTAAATATTTCAGGGGAATAAAAAAAGGATGCACTGTATTTTCCTGTTTACTTACATAATCTCACAAATAGCTCCAGACAGGAGGTCAGGGTGCCTTGTAAACACGATTACATTGCTGTTATTATGCTATTTGGAATCATTTTCATATTACAGACATGGAACATGAAGTCAGTGGGATATTGCGAATATGCCTCGTGTCAGTGGGAGATTTATGCTTCAGTTAAAAAAAAAGAAAATAAATCGCTGCACAAAAAGGAAAAAGACGAGTGTGCGAGAGATGTGTCTGAGAGAAAAAAAGCTCAGTATAAGGGAAACTATTTGCTATCATTTGTCGATTAGAAGGATGAGATGGAAGGAGGGACCCTGAGACCATCCGTGTCGGTTCTTCTAGTACTTGGATGTCATTCGGAGCCTCCGTATTACTTGCTGACTGCCAATCAGGAGCAATTTGTAAGGGTGTGATGACTCTATAGCCTTTACTTACTCAAACCGGAGAGGTGAGGAATAAGTCGATTAGTCTGTCTGTCAGAGAGAGGACTTCCAGGTCCTGTGTAAGCTTATAGGCCCGAGTTAGCCGTCTAGTTTATTATCGTCGATCAGACATCCTTCGGTGACCAATCACTCAGAAAGAACGACTTTGTTTAATGCAATGTCACGTTCTGGTATGCCGTGTGTCTTTTTTGAACAAGGTGGATGGTCGGAGAAGGAAAGAGAAAAAAATGTGGTGTAAAATAAATGGGATTGTAATATTAACATTACATTTATAGCATTGAAATCACTATTAGCTTTACTTTCATTCATAAAGCTGACGTTTGCATTGAAGGCAAACTGCATTATGCACTCTTTTATTCCTTAGCGATCCGATTATTGGACTCCAGCACCTCTTGTTTCATCATCCACAGGTCAAAGAAGTGTATCAAACTCATTCACTCAATCGAGTCATGATCTTCAGATCACTACAGTCTAAAACAGTGCCTTATGATGCTTTTAATACGTGGAGCTGAACGTCTAAAACCAGTGATGAAGCTGTGATAGAGCCTAATTTATACATTCTATAGATTCCAAGCAGGGATGCAGAGTATCAGCCCATTTTATACCCCATTCCACATGTATTCCTATTTCCTTTTGCTGTTATAGGAAGCTCCACTCTTCTGGCCAGACTTTACACTAGATTTTAGACCGTGGCTCTATGGATGTGTGATTATTCATCCACAAGAGCATTTGTGAGATCAGGTGAAACAAGGAGGCTCCAATTCCAGTTCATCAAAAAGGTGTTCATTGGGGGGCTAAGGAGGTCCAACCTTCACATACCACATGTCTTCATCAGGTTTGGTTTTTCAGTTGCAGTAAAGAGAAACTGTTGTTTGTGTTCTGAAATTGTGCCAAAATTGTGAAGAAGAATCACATATGGGTGACGGTCAGGTGTCCACAAACCGTCTGGCCATGTTGTGTATCTAAATTGCTTTATACATGTCACATGTGCATTACAGCGCAGTGAAATTCTTTTCAGAGAGTTAAGGGCCTTGCTCAAGGGCCCCAAGAAAGGCAGCTTGGCAATACTGGGGCTTGAACTAAATCTGTCTGTGGCAGTCCCTGAGAATTTAGTGCCGTCATGACCAAAAACTTTTTTTTTCTAATCAGCACTGATACAAAGCCTGTCATCATCTACATGATGATTCAGAACTCATGGGACAGCTATAAATATGACAAATCTCAATTTACAGTAAAAAAAAAAGACACACTTATTTCTCAAGCTCACTTCCCAACCCCATTTTCTGTCCAAATCACGCTGCCCTGAATAACCTGAACAGAATGTAACGGTACACGTATTCGTAACGAAATTTTTCAGTATAGAGCTTTTGGTTCGGTACACAGTAATCCCCCGTTTATGGTGGTGGTTACGTTCCAAAACCGCTTGCGATAAATGGCACCCCAAAAATGCTATTTTATGTAAACAGTACTGTACTGTATTAACATTTTACTTCATTTGATAAGTAATCGTTATATTTTTATTAATAAATGTCATTATTTCAACATAAAACTCAAAAAAATAAAAACAATTCCCTATAAGTGTTTTGGTCTGTCGTGCTGTATGTGAGAGAGCGGGAAAATCAGCCAAACAAATTAGTTATGTGGCAAATGCAATTCCGCGATAATCCTGGGGGGGACGCCAGATTTGAACCGCGGTAAAGCGAGGGATTACTGTACACGTGTATCAGTGTCAATTTCGTAGAAGAATCCAATTTGGCATCATTTTCATCAAGGATATTTTTCACTGACGAAAATGAGACGGAAACGAAATCAAAATTATTCGTAAATGAGAAAAACTAAATTGATCGACACTTTCGTCAACAGATAAAAAGGAGACGGAAATATTAGGCCGCTATCTACCCGCCACACATATGGCATACGCTTGCTGCATAAAACTTTCAAAATGTCAACATCTGGGAGAAAGAGAAAAGCAGACACATGGATGAATTTTACATATGATGTAAAAGAAAACAAGACCATTTGGAGTAAAAATCTCCGGAAAAAAACACAAGGAACTGGAAGCGCCATTTGCAGACAACTCATCCCAAAAAATACATGAAAAGGTAAGCACCTTGAACATTTGTTTCATCGTTATTCATTCAAGTAATAAGGGTTTTTTTGTTTACATTTGACTGCTTTATTTAGTGTGTGTGTGTTTGTGTGTGTTTGTGTGTGTGTGTGTGTGTGTGTGTGTGTGTGTGTGTGTGTGTGTGT